>JACCPG010005813.1:0-11301 GCA_016069955.1 Drepana arcuata | reverse complement strand
CCCAAAGAGCTCATTACTGGAAACCTTATTCAACGTAGGAACACAACACAATGATTGTGTTATTTGGCTACGGACTTCTATAAGGTGGAGGTTCTGCCCCAGTCAGGCAGCTCTATATTCGTTGTGTGAATCTGTTTCTAAGATATACAATTAATTTCATATACGGCCCCACAATACCCTGTTTAATAATATCTTGTTTAAGCCCAAACGTATCAGTATCTTTTCTATATTGTTAAATTGTACCTGCTGTACACAGAAACTGGCGATTATGCTACTAAATTAACACGATCATTCGCAGACATAAATACAACGGAAGTCGGTCGTAATCTTGTTGATGATAAGCCGCATAACCGCCCCCGGGTTTCACATGAACCCGTTGAATTAATTAATGTTCTTGCCTTTATGCCTCTTCAATCTAATTAAATCAGATGATCCTATTAATCTTCGTTGTACTACAAAGTTATTGGTTTCCTTAGCATAAAACCGAAGCTCATGACAATCTTTATTCGTCTTTTCTATCGTAGTGTGAATAATTCAAACTCAAATATATATTATTGGTTCGCCATAAAAAAAACCCTATTCCTTATCCCTTTAAAATTATATGTCTACGATAGAGCGTATGTATGTCTATCCTAAGGGTTCAAGCTCCAATTTATCTTTATGCGAAATAAACAACAAAATTGGTTTACTTTTGTTTAACGGGGAGTGTTCTGCAGAATAGTTCGACATGATGCCCACATCCACTTTCTACCACTGCACCTCTCGCCATCGACGGGGAATTCATCCCCATACCTTGGAACCACAAAGGTCTCGCACTGTGCGCTGCCAAAGGAGTTTGCTTCCGCGAACGCTCAGGCTGTTGAATGAGCTCCCCGTTGAGGTTTTCCCTGGAGAGTACAGCATCGAGTTCTTCAAGAAGGGTATGAAAAGATTCCTGCAGGGTCGGCAACGCGCGAGTGATACCCCTGGTGTTGCAAGCGTCCTTAGGCGGCGGTAACCGCTTACCATCAGGCGGACCGCATGCTTGTTTGCCACCCATGAGGTATATAAAAAAGTCTTCCAATGATCAGCAAACACGTCATAATCAGAATGATACTCTAAGAGGGCATTAGATAAAGTATGTGGTCAAGAAGAAGCTAGAGGCTAAAGCTCCATCCCGGTTCATGATTGACTACGAATCTAATAACCAATACTTTGATATTCATGCCTTTATACTGAAATTCTGTACTGGATGATTAAAAACATCACCAAAGCCCTGTCGACTACTTCGGGTCGGGTACTTAGTACTTATCCCGTACGGCCGTAATAACAAGCCATGGAGGCAATATTGTCCCAGTCTGCCTTTCAATAAGGATGAAAATAGCCTGCACGCTACTCAGTGTGCACTGGCGAGTGTATGCGGTCGTAGTCCATTGTTCTGTATACGGACGGACGGACGGCGGTTGCGAAATATAATAGAAAGGGCGAGCAGGTACTCTTTACGAATACATTATAAATAGAATAGGCAAGGGCACCGACCATTTTGTATCATAAAGTAAATCATAGTTTGGCTAATGTTAGGTAGGTCACAGAACAATAGCTGTTTCTTGTGTACCGCGCCACTTTGCATGAGATAATGGCGTTTGTATTATGAGGGTTAGGTAAAGCCCAGTTGAAAGTTCTTTGTGGTGATTGTTGCATGCTAAGGTTATAATATAAATAATAATATCCGTGGTGGCCGAGTGGCTCGAGTAGTTGCTTGCCACAAAAAGATAGCAAGTTCGAATCCTGACTATAGCAATGAGTTTTTCAGATCTTATGTACCTACAGTGATTAGTCAAAACATCCAAACTTACAACTTAAACTTAGTATTAAATAAGTGGTAGCCTATGTCCTAGTCATAGGTATAAGCCACCATTCACCATTTCAAATTTCAGCCAAATCGGTTCAGCCGCTATACCGTGAAAGAGCAACAAATAAACCATCGGTTTTATAATATTAGGACTTTACATTTTTCGGGATTCAAATGTGGCCTATGGCCTAATCTTAGGTGTACGCTATCACCATTTCACTTTCAGCCAAATTGGCTTAGCCGTTTTGCTGTGGAAGAGCAACAAACATGCAAACATCCAAATATGAGTAAGAAATAAGATAAACGATTCTGAATTTAAAACTTAAGGCACACAGGGAATGCTTATTGAACATTATCATAAATATTAAATTTAGAATTACAGTTAAATTATTTTATTGAGCTATAATTGTTTGCTAAAGGAACAATTAATTGCCATTCAAAGTATACTTTATACACGGATGCAGAAATCTCTGAACCTGAATTATTCCCGAGTATTACATTTGAATCCCATCAATCGATTGCCCCGAAATGGCTCAATTTTTTTTGGAATTGCAACCTTGCTCTGCAAGCTCTGGACACATTTAGGTAAGAGTAACTAATTGGGCAAATGGACACAAAAAAATACTCTCAATATGGGAATGCTTATGCGTAAGTAATCCGAGCAATTTTTTTCTTTAAAAAATTATTGTGTAAAACGAAATAGGTATTTCAGTGGGTGTGTGGGACCTACTTCAGGGACCGCGTGATGATATATTATATATAGCATATGTATAGTATATTATTACAAAAGTCTGACATTAACGAATTTAAAAAAAAATTTACGTATTTTACCATTTACAATTAAGACAAAATTTCCTCCATAAATGACTTGATACGCCAGGCTCTGGTCAGCGCCGGCGTGCCTGCTGTGCTGGAACCAGTCGGTCTCGCTCGCGGCGATGGCCGGAGGCCGGACGGTATGTCTCTGATGCCATGGAGGATGGGTCGGCCCTTAGTGTGGGACGCTACGTGTGTCGATACACTGGCTCCTTCCCATGTTCCTGACACATCGGTGGCGGCCGGCGCCGCTGCTGCTCAGCAGGAGTGCCTCAAGCGCCGCAAGTATGCCTGTCTCGGGTCAGGTTACATATTTGCTGCATTTGCGGTTGAAACGCTGGGGCCTTGAGGTCCTGAGGCTCACCACCTTTTTAAAGAGGTCTCGCGCCGTCTAGTCGAGACCTCTCGTGACAGGCGGGCTGGAATATATCTCGCTCAGAGAATCAGCATTGCTATCCAGCCAGCGTGGCAATGCTGCTAGTCTTCTTGGCATGTTGCCTCGGGATACCGATTTGGGACAAATATTTTATCTATAAGTAGTTAGTTTCAACTGTTCTTTGTAAATATTATTAATTGTTGTTAATATACCTCTGGCGGAAAGTGGGTGTGTGGGTATTTCCTATACACCTCTGCCTTCCCCTTCGGGGACCCTTGTGGGAAGGCGTGAGGATATATTATTAATTGTTGTTATTGTAAATAAAGACAAATGCAAAAATTCCTAGTAGCAGTAGCTAGCAGTATTTGGTCTGGGAAGGAAACTATATACTTCAGAAGCAATAAAACTTAGTGTTTACAAGTACCTACGGAGTGAGTACCGACATTGTGCACCCGGCAAGTTCTCCAACTAGCACGACCAAACTTAGGATTTGTATACAATTTACTGCTTCACTTAGGTACCTGCTTTGAAGATCAAAGACGTCCACTAATACTGAAAATACAAGTACATGAGCCGAGGCAAAACGTGAAACTATATTATAATACCGTAGCTATGGCTGAATAAAATTCTTGACAATTTGTCACTTTTCTTTACGTGAGGATATATTATAAACATATTATTATATCAAAACTAGCCTAACCAGTCAAGCCTATAGCGTACACAAGAATTACACCTAGTTAGGCTAAAAACAGATATAAAGTTATACATAAGGTTGTTAACCAGTGATCCTATAGGCGAAAACATTCACATTTATGATCTAGACTTTTTCTTAAATCACATAGCAAAATAACTTTGAATAAGACCTCTTTCCTATTGTAGCAATGAACCCGTCAAGTTTTGGGTGAAACGCTATAAATCTACGAGCGCTTTAACATTTACCTTCCACCGCGCTAGATTGTACAGAATGAGAATAAATCGCACCTAATTCAGAGCCAAATCGGCGAGATGAAATTGAATTGAGATCGGGCGGTGTTACAGAGCTACTAATACAGTGTGTATCAAAAAATATCTTATAATAACCTCGAGTAGATGGATCGAAACAATGCCAACATTCCCATAAAAATATAATTCTTGATACTTTCTCTCAATCTTGAATTCAGGGGCCTTGCTATTTCGATCGTAATTCATGATTCCTAAAGAAACAGATTTATAGACAGACACCGTGGTTTCGCCCGCGTAATATTAAATTTCATTGGTGGATTTGTCTCTGAAATGTAACGTATTCCCTTTGTTCATTCAACTAATCTCTATGCCAAATTTCATCCAATTCCGTGCAATATTAGGCATAATACTCCTTGGTTCATGTTTAAAATTCGCCCGCCACTTAACTTGATCCTCCGAAGACCATAGAGTTCTATTGCAATCATTATTAATGAGTGCGGGGAACAGATGTACATCACGTTGATATGTCTGTCCCGTTTGCGCTCTAAAATACTTGTCGAAATAGCACCTCTTGGTAACGCCCCAGGATCCTTATTCAAATATTAACATGTTACTTAAGTAGCTACCTCTTTTCACCAGAAAAGTAATATAAGCGTATAAAAGTTATCGATAAGCAATAATGAGCGCTCTAATGAGCATCGCCGCTTTTCAAACATTATTTGAATCGGTAAACGATCTTGCTTTGCTCGAACTTCCAACGAGAAAAATAAATAAATATTCTGTATATACGTTACATTTATTGAGTGCAGACCAAAGCATTCAAATATATCAATGCTATCGTAAATATTAAATTTTATGAGTAGGTATATGAAAAGTAGATGTTTGTTATTATTATAAATTAAGGATAGCAAGACTGTACGCCAAATGTGTGCCTCTAGTACTGTAAGCCTCTAGGTATTTCTCTGGGATACTTTAGTATCGTATTTTATCACATCGAGTCTATTTTATTGTAGGCAGAGAGAGTGAGGTGCCAGTTCACTCACCAGGGTTTTGTCAAAGTGTGGTACGGACAAGATTTAAGTAATGGTGGCTTTATGACTGTAGCCTAGGTCATGATAAAAATTAAAAACAGAAATCGAATTGATACCGAGTCAGAATTGAGATTAATATTTTCCAAAACTACTCCTAAAAGAGACTCAATTTGCGACAAGAAACAAGCCCACCCATTCAATTAATAATAAAAACATATTTCTTTTGGCACTGTATTTGTTACATTTTATTGAGATAAAACTCTTATTATTTAATTACAAAAAAATCAATGTTATTACATACATACATACATATCATCACGCCAAGTCCCTGACGGGGTAGGCAGAGAGTATAGAGCGCCAGTTCTCTCTAGACTTACATACCTATTTCGCTTCGTCCACATTCATCAGTCTCTTCATACATGCTCGTCGGTTTCGAGTACTCTTAACGTTCCCGTCCTTCAGAGTCCGATCTATTTGATCCAGGTAGTTGGAACGTGGCCTCCCTCTGCCTCTTCTTGCACACATTTATTATTATTTTCTTATATGTTATTATTTTCTTTAAAATTAACAGGGGTTCGCGGAGCCAAAAGTTTGAGAAACCTCGCTTCACCTATGCCATCTATCTACCCTGTCAAGGTTCAACAGCTTACGAATGTAGAAGGTCATTAGAATTTCACATTTCATACTTATTCGCATAGAAAAGTTATTTATTATCCAGAACTGCATAATGAGTCTGTGTTGCATGACACAACTGCGATCGATCGGCGAATTTAAATGACCTTACTCGTGGTAAGTAAAACAAATCTTCCTCCCTCTCTGACCTCTACCTCTTGGGAATTTGACAAATAACTTGTTTGTCAAAACGTGTACAGGTATGCAAATACAAAACCGGGGACAAACCCGAGAAATCTTGGTAGTGAGACTGAGTGGTAATGACACACGCAAGAAAAAGTTCGCTTAACACTTCACCAGAAGCCACGGTAAGAATAATGATGGTTTGAAATTGAACCCTGATCAAATGGGATTTTGTTACACACTGTATAGAACACAGAACGAGTTTCTTACTCCGAGACGCGTTAATTAATGGTCGTCTGAGTGCCTCGGGCAATAAACGCAAAAGGAAAATTGCCGCCAAACTGTGCATTCGCTTCTACCCGCCATTGTTCTGTTAGAGTTCCCGATAACGGTTCCAGTTTTAATTGCACAGGTGCATTGGCTCTATGCGGGATATTTTATGTTTTTTAATGTTGATTGTAGAAGCCTAGTCTGGATCTCATTGCTGAAATCCCTAACAGTAGAATTTATAGGATTCACGCGTTTTAGCTTAGCTTGGAAGATTATAAATCAAGAGAGAACTGGCGCTCTATACTCTCTGCCTACCCAGTAAGGGACTCGGCGTGATGATATGATGATGATGATTGTAAGAGGATTTTACTAATTTATTTATTGGGTAAGAAATAACATGTAACCTTTTTATCTCCGATGAAAAGAGAGAGCTAAAAATATGCATGTATGTTTCTGTTCGTAGGTACCCTTGTCGGGTAGTGTAATGAAGATAATATGGTTTTAAATCTACGTATGGTTTTAAATAAGATATTTTATAATATTTCAAAAGAATTTTTATTTCTCAACATGAAAATTAAATGTCATTTAAATGGTAGAGGTTAAAAAGGGTAGCTTGGTAACTTAAATATTTTTAAGTCTTAGTAGTATAGTTAGATTAAGTAGTTACTTGTTAGATATGCGGCTAGAAACCTAATAACTGAAACCAAAGGCTGTGTTCATATATCTTGAACAAAAACCACAGCGATAACTTGTTGCGGTCACGCACTACATTACTTACCAACTACACGTGCAAACAGCTGCGGGCTATTCGGCTCATTCATTGAAACTAATATGTCTATAGAAGTTAGGGTTTTCACATCATAATAATATAAGTTGCGTGGCTATTCAAAGTAAAAATATCGTTCTAATGTTTTTACTTTGAGTGGCGGTAAAGTTTCAATACCTCTGGCAATTCAACTTTGCCGGTTCAAGCCACTGTTTATAAGTTGGATTTCCAAATTAAGACGCTACGAACTTGTTTAAAAATCTGAATCAGAGCTTACCTCTATCAAAATGTATTTCTTTAGATTAGATTTTAATAGGCTGAATCAGATATGGTCTATGCCTTATCTTTTTACCATAACCAAGTAACATAACCTGAAAATTTGACGTTTCTGCTCGAAAACGAAAAATATACTTTGAAAAGTGGTAGGAGCCACTTGAATTAAATTTGAGTATTCAAATGTAAAGTGCAAACATCATGACTTCAATTCTAATCAACGCTATCAAGAAACTTCATATATCGGTTGCGCCGCAAATAAGAACATTTTCGAGCGCTGCAGCGATAGCCACCACAAATTCTGCTTCTGTCAACATTACGAAAAAAGAATGGGCATACCAGCCTCAATACACCAAACCTCGCGAAGTATGGATTGAGAACTTGGATACAATAGAGGAAAAGAAGATAGGTTTATTTGAGTTGCATCCATCCGTGTACGCTGCTCCGCCTAGACTGGACATTATCCATCAAAATATTGTATGGCAAAGAAAATACAGATGGGTGTCCTGGGCTCACACAAAGACGCGAGCTGAAGTGAGAGGAGGAGGCCGGAAACCATGGCCTCAGAAAGGCTTAGGTCGTGCCCGACACGGATCAATCAGATCCCCATTATTCCGCGGAGGTGGAGTGGCACACGGGCCTCGCTCAGGCAAAACACACTTCTTTATGCTACCCTTCCACTTGCGGATACATGGCCTAACATCTACACTCTCAGCTAAGCTCGCGCAAGATGACCTACATGTTGTTAAGGATTTGGAACTGCCCACAGATGAGCCCCAATATTTGATTGATCTTATTGAGAATAGAAATTGGGGGCCTTCAGTACTGATAGTTGATAAGTGAGTATAGTTTGATACAAATCAACTTGCAAATGTCTTCAAGGGTCTTTGAACTGAATAAGCCCTTTCCTAGTTCCTCCACAACTTTCACTCCCTAAGTCTTCACCCCACCTTTGTGCTGTATATTGACCAACAGTTTCTAAATTAGCCCCTGCTATTCCATGAAAGTTAAAAGGATTAAGTTAAAGGGATTCGAGGACCCACTTTTCCAGAGCTGTTTACCTCTTAATGCAATTAATTCTTTAGAGCTCGGCAATTCATTCTAATTTCCTTTTACAAAGTGTCCTAACATATTATGAAAGGTTTGACACTATATTAATAATGGTATTTTTGTTTCCAGTACTGACTATGCACCTCGTAACATTATTGCTGCTACAGACAGCCTGCCCTATGTCAACATAATACCTGTTTATGGCCTCAATGTTTATTCTATGCTGAAACATGACACCTTAATCCTGACACAGGGAGCTGCAGAACAAATTGAAGAGAAGCTCTTAACTCATATGAATTCTATAACCACTGCTCAACAATCTGCCTTCAAGTTAGATCAAGTGTAAAAAATGATGTATATAAGTATATAACACTAGTAGTACATAAAAATAAATGGTTGAAAAATAATTTGTTTATTGAACTTCAAAATATACAAATTGTCTTTGCTAAAATAGCTTTTTATATTAGATACATACATATCGGGTAGACAGAGAGAGTAGAGTGCCCATCCTCTAGAATTGGCTAGATCAGATAGCTCTTCATCTTCAGCTCTTCTTCTCATACAGACTGCTCTTTATCGCCACACATTAGTCTGTATCTTAATGATACATATTTATCTCTATTTATGTTTTTCTTAAAGATACATTACTTACACAAATGCTAGAGTAGTAACCTACAGATCACATTATATAGAAAGTATACATAAATGTATTGTATGAACACACTACATTAGGTGTACACTGTAATGTCACCAGTAATTAAAAGTCAATGGAACTTTATTTTCAGAATAAGTAGTATAGTTATTCTACATCTTTTATATTCTTTAAATTGTAAATTATCTTATTAAGAAAAGAGTATTTTAGCTGTTTTGAGCTTTACATTTTATTTATAGAAAGCATTTATATTTCTTACCATCAAGAACAAATGAATAAATATGTTTCTTACATTCATCCCTAGACATCAATTTTTACCATAACAAAAGCTTCACTTAATTTGGGACTAGGTCAATTTGTGTGGAATTGTCCCAGGTATTCATTTATTTATTATTTATATTAACATCATCTGAGGCTTTTACCTTGCTCACTCTTTTCTCGTAAATTTAATTCAGGAACCTGTAATCAAAGAAATATACAAAATAAAAATTATGCTATTTGCCTTTACTTCAAATAATATGTAATAAAAAGTGTGAAATAAAAGCTCTCCAAGGCTGGACTGACAATATAGAAGTCATATTTAAAAAAATATACATACACTGCTACCCTAGTCTCAGCCTACCCTGTGAAAAACTCATCATGATGATACTAGTCCATGTAGGTTGTATAGTTTTTTTAGAGTATAGACCCAGCAGGTCAATTGCATACATACATAAATGCAATACAACCCGAAATTCCCTCTGATATTTTATATGTGAAGGTTTGTGAGATAGACTACAATCTCGATTAACTAACACATGGGTAATATTGTATCCCAGGAAAAAAAATTACTGATATTATAAATTTTACATGGGTAAAACTGCAGTGCAAAAGTAACTAAAATTGCCATATAACATTCTACAATGTGACTTTACAATACTTTACAATGTCACTTTAGTTATCACCTGTTTGGAACCAACACCAGCCATCTTCTGTCGCACACTCCACCTCAGGTCTGACCAATCGTTTTCACCAGGTACATTGGGCTTGTACTTAGCCCACAGAGATGTGTAGTAGTGGTATAATGAGACTGGATCACATTTCTTCTTAGTTGGTTGGATGGGAACTTTGATCACTGGAATATATATATATTTTTTTTAATTTAAATTCACACAATAATTTACCAATTGTTATACTAACCAGCATTATAAACACCAGTTTACATTGGTTAGGTTGATTCATATCTACCACATTGTTAGTGGCCTTGGCTCTGAAATGTTGGTTTGTGTATGCTTTAAAAACTCAAAAAGTTCTGCACCGATTGAATTGAAATTTTAGCAATATATATATAATCGGCCCCAACGATCAAGCATCAGTCACATATCGCAATCCATAGCGAAGAGTGGCAGGGTACAGTTAGGCCAGTTAGTATTATAATATTTATCATAGTATTCATGTCTATCATTTATGGCCTGTTGTTACCACAGCCTATGGTCACTTTCAATGCCACACCAGACAGGCATTGCAGACCCTATCTAGAGGGAATAAGTGTTATTTGACATCCCGCTGTGAAAATATGTATATGGATGAATTACACTAAGCATTACTTACAATTTGTTGAAGTTGCAGCTGAAGGTTTTTCTTTGCCAATGGCAATGTCTGATTTTTTTTCAACTCTCACACATGAACAGGCTCGCCTAAGGGGCTTTTCTTCAGGCTTTGGAGGGCCCAAGTTTGGGGCTGATCGTGTGTTTCTTACAGTGAATTTTTTACTCTTCTGAAAGTCTCTTGTACAACACACACACAAGACTTGTCCATCCTTAACCTTTGACCTGATCCTAGAGCAAAAAGTACTCGCACTATGCAATCTCTCAGGACCTTGCACCTCATATTTCTCATTATCATCTGAACTTTTACTGCGGTTTTGTAGATCATACTTGATAAGCTTCTTCAAATCTGGAATGAATTATTGTTAGCCTGACTGGTGTATCTCACTGTTGGGCAAAGCCCAAAGAAATATGGTTTTATGCCTCGCACATACTTACATACACAGAGAATAATGAAATTGCACGAAGCGAAAGAAGTATAATATATCCTCACGCCTTCCCACAAGGGTCCCCGAAGGAGTAGGCAGAGGTGTATAGGTAATACCCACACACCCACTTTCCGCCAGAGGTATATTAGGTGCCAACGTGACAGATGGCGAGTCCATCGCCGTATAAGTATGTAAGGATCGTAGCAAGTGGAAAGAAGTGGTCTCTGCCTACCCCTACGGAAAAGAGGCGTGATTCTGATTATATGTATGTATGTTTGTACATACTTACCCGTTATAAAATATTTAAGAACTTCCCCACTTATATTGTGAATGCCGAGATGATTCAGATATCGTAATATTTCTCTGGCGTCTAGTTCTGATGTGGCTTCGTGATATTCCATTACTAAAATAAAGTTTTATTTAAAAACTTGAAAGCATTAACAAACTCAATCCACGTACCTTATTGACATCAAAATCAAAATAAA
>JACCPG010005810.1:0-11205 GCA_016069955.1 Drepana arcuata | reverse complement strand
AAAGACTTCGTAAAAATCTGAACCTTAAACACTGTCCAATAAGACTGAAATAACACGTTAAGGAAAGGTCTTTGAAACAATTGACTGTACTTTTGACAGCATGACCTTTAGGTCTTTCTTTTAAAAATTTTATACCTGCCTGAAAGAGTCCCCAAAGGGATAAGACACGGTGAAACTCATTCGAACATGACTTTGAGTTGCACCTCAAACGTAATTATGAAAGTTATCTCATGATTTTTCCTTCGTCCAGCTCAAAATGACTACTTTAGTTAAAACAATTGTTTAGTATTTAATCAACAATCTTTTGTTTACAAGTGACCAAACAACTAGGTACTACGGTTAGATAGCTAAGTACAACCTGTAGAGACTGTTTTGGAGCCAGACTTCGCTACCCTGTAAGAGGCAAGGGTATCAATTATTGGGTGGAAATAGTTTATGAATTGAATGAAAAGATTCTGGTTAAATGAGGTAAAATAAGATAAGGGCGTTACTATAAACAAAATGAGAAGTATGCTACGTTGGTTTGGCAATATAGAAATAATGAGTGACGATAAATGAAATAAAAGTTTAGAAAGGTCCATGTGCAATACGTAAGTGTCTGTAAGAAGAGGCAGAGGAAGACCATTCTGCTGCCAAGATAAAACTGATGTAACAATCAAGAGTAAAAGCGCTTAGAGAACTCAAAACCAGCGAGCACCTCTGAAAAGACTGACGTATGTGGACGACGATCGATGCAGCTGCATCCCCCTTTGGGGACTCTTGTGGGAAGGCGTGAACATTATTTATATAATACTCATAAGGGCTGGAATATATCTCGCTCAGAGAATCAGCATTGCCATCCAGCATGGCAATGCTGCTAGTCTTCTTGGCACGTTGCCGCGGGATACCGATTTAGGTCAAATATTTTATTTGCAAATAGTTAGCTATACAAAATATATGTACGCATAAGGGGTATTATACGAAGGGATATTTAACAGATTACAATGAACGCTTTGAGGAAAAAAAATACGCCATTATTGAAAATATATATGTTATATACTCGCCTAGTTAGCAAACTTTCCGAGCAATTTGAAGGCTGCATAACACATTATACATCTAAGTTCTTGCTACATCATTTACCTTATTTCTTTAACGGCCATATCATTAATCACTCTGAAGATGATATCCCACTACAACTTCTTGGAAGAAGTCATATCCTTGAGTTTTATCAAAACCACCATCCTTACACTGGAGATATATTTATGTGCTGAGGTGATACATGTCCGTTCATTGTCTGCAAGTCTTCAATCACACAGCCTCCATGGCTCTTTCAGGTTGGTTAAGAAACCAATATCCCAAATTAAACTGACTTTAAACAAATCTTCTACAAGTATCATGATCAATTAGTGCAATGAGTGTACATTTATTTGTATTTTTTAGGTTAGTTTTCGGATTTTTATATCCCTACAAAAACTACAATCGACTTACTAAGAATGTAATAGAAGCATACAATTAAATTGGAAGCGATGTTTCTTGAAGTGAAAATACATAGCAAATAATTTGCAAGACAAACCAAAAGGTCTGCGAAGAAGAGAGCTGTAATTGTACTAGTCCCTATCGTAATCTAGCACCTGCTTCTTTATGACATAGACAGGAGAAACTGATACTGAGACTGAGTTATGTCTAAAGTAATTTTCTTAATCTGTCGCTTATCGAAATTGATCACAACACTATAATTCAGTCGAAGATCTATAATTGAGACGAGTTTTTTACAATAATTAAATCTGATTGTCAATAAATTGGCTATCACGAAATAAAAACTAGCATCCTGGTTAGAACATAACGTTGCAGTGTTGCATAAAAACAGCAGCTTTTTCTTTTGGTCTGAACTTAAAATTGCTAAGCTGATTTGGCGATTCCAAAATAACAGTAATAGGTATAATGTAATCCAGACTTCTCACACAAAGTCGGCTCTAGACTAGACATGGATGATCTCCGTTGTTGGCAATAACCATTTGTTCTGAGCATAATTTGTTTATTTTATTTCACGATGTAATATTTTTCTAGGTATATATTATTATTACATATACATATACATATCATCACGCCCAGTCCCTAACGGGGTAGGCAGAGAGTATAGAGCGCCAGTTCTCTCTAGATTTACATACGTCTTTCACTTCGTCTACATTCATCAGTCTCTTCATACATGCTCGTCGGTTTCGAGTACTCTTGACGTGACAATATATATTTATTAATAATATACGTAATATATGTAATACGTAATATATGTATAAAAATAAATGATCTCTATTCAGTATTTCTATGCGCCAAATCCCAAAAGAAATGCGTCACCAAAACAGAATAGAAATCGTTTATACTGATATACACCCTAATACCAAACAAAGTTAGTAATTCCAAGGACCTGGTTCGTTCACATCTTTGATTGCAGGTGTGACATTTAGCCAACCTTTACCCGACCTCAGTGCGAGCGAATATATAGCGTGATACGAAAATAATTGTACACCTAACATGCCAATGTTAGTAAATATGCGAAAGGTAGTTAATTAAGATTTCACGACTGGATTGAAATTGCATTGATGCAATCTTTTTGGTTTTGCTTGCGGTTGCTAAAGCGATGCATTTTGTTAAGAGTACATTTCAATAATACACAGTCAACTATTGACATTTTGACTTTTATATAAATGCTAAATACATATATCTTCACGCCTCCCACAAGCGTCCTCAATGTATAGGCGGTACCCACATACCCACTTTCCGCCAGAGATATTTTTTAGGTGCTAACGTGATAGACGGCGTGTCCATCGCCGTTACTCAAGCACTACAATACATACGCCTTTGAATTCCTTCTCAACGTATGCAAGTTTGCTCTCGATGTTTTCCTTAACCGTAAAACTCGTGGTGTGTCTAATTACTTAAGTTTTGAAAAACTAATTTGTACAGTCGGGATCCGAACTAGCAATATTTGTGTTACATGTACTTACTCGAACCGCTCGACCTCCACGACTTGCTACCTTTTATGGATTGAGATGAATGTGTACGTACCACCATCCCTGTGGACCTTGGACCTTGTGACTCGTTTCTTTTGTAACATAAGCCAATATTGCATGGAACCAAACCTGATATTTGCTTTTGGACATTTTATTATCAATAAATTTGTTCGTGTTGGATTCTTTTCGCTTATTTTGAACAAGCTGTGTCCCGCGGTTTAACTGGCGCTTAATTCCATTAATGTCTTTTTTGTGAAATAAATTATAGTTATAATAATAATTATTATCTCTGTGCCGAAGTTAGGCATTCAATGGAGCGCCAGTTCTCTGCACTTACATACATATTTTGATTCATCCACAGTCGTCAGTCTATTCATGCCGATTTCGAGTACTCTTGAAGTTCCCATAGTAGAGTATCTGAGATCGACCTGATCTAGGTAGTTGGAACGTGGTCTTCCTCTACCTCATATTCGAAATATAAATTTGATAATTGACTCCTAACGAGTATAGTCCTTATTTTAACGGGATTACTCTTTCAAGTTTCTATTCATTAAGCATTATTCAGAAATGCAATGCAGCATACCCTTTTGCGACTGTTTATAAAAAAAATATTAAGCTGGAAAATTTCCATGACGTGCCAATAATTCAATACGTGCAGATGTGCGATTATTCGTCGTCCCTTTCACTATCTTGAATGATAATGGCGATGGCCCGTTGTGGTAAAAAAACTCCTGCTCATACCTTAAGTTATTTCTCTACAAGGAGTTTCTATAAGTATGAATATATACATACATATAATCACGCCTCTTTCCCGTAGGGGTAGGCATAGACCACTTCTTTCCACTTGCTACGATTCTTACATACTTCTTTCGCTTCGTCCACTTTCATTATTCTCTTCATACATGCTCTTCGGTTTAGGGTACTCTTGACCTAGCGTTTTTTCAAGACGTCCCTAATTTGGTCTAGAAACGTCCGCCTAGGTCTACCCCTTCCAACACTTTCATCCACACTCGCCTTATACACTTTTTTCATCAATCGTTCTTCATTCATTCTCTCGACATGGCCAAACCATCTCAGCACACCTTTCTCAATTTTTGTCACTACATCTTCTTTCAGATCACAACGTTTCGGTTCGTATTAATAAGAGCTCTAATTATTAAAGTTAACTGTAGTAATCATTATATATACATATATGTATGTATATAAATGTTAGGCAATACAATAAGAATCAAACAAATCACGCATGTCATTATTGTTTCTATTACAACATATTAGTTTACTTCTAATAAATCTACAATTCTCATATCAAGCTAATTAACAATAATAATAATTTATTTCACCAAATGGGTTACAAAGGTATGCTTAAATAGTGAATTATTTGTAAAAGTTAATGATTTTTACAAGGATAGGTGGTGCATTTGCAACTTAAGTGATTAACAATCCTGCAGTAATCTCCACCTGATGGTAAGCGGTTACCAAGGGTATCACACTGAATCTTTTCACATGAAAAAATAAGAGATTACATTAACATTTGTAATTAACGTAAATCCGAAGATTAAATCATCTTCAAATATAAATAACGAGAATAAAAAGTATGGTAACTTGCAATTTTGAATTGCAAGGTCCAATCCTAAAAGCTTCTGATAAAGCATAGTCATATTTCCGTCTCATCATATTGTTGCAATTCTTAATTTTGTAATGTTAAGCAGCTTTCAAAGTTCGTCAACCTTTACATTTCATTGCAGCCTAATCAAGTGTATACAAGTGTATATATTATAAATTTTGTAGCCTTCAAAACGTTCACCTTGCGAACTGGAAGACCTTTTTTTCTTTTTTTTATTCTGTAGCGAGAAAGGAACACTAACTACAATAATAGTATCTAGGCTTTTGTTCGTGTCCAAATAATGCTGCAATGTCTTTTGATAGGAAACGTTGTTTATAATTTTGTTGTTGTTCCTAATACCGTCGATATATTCTCTGATAAACCCTCTAAATTTAAGCGATCTATAATTAATTTGTCCTAATAGTATTAATCCTAATTGTAACATGCTTTCTTTATAAACTCCTTAAACCTAAATTTTATACATTAGCTAAATTTTGTTTATGATGTTTAATCTTATTTTGTTAGTTTAATTTTAGTTAATTAGTCTTCTGTTTTTTTGCATGCAGTTTTCACCTATAATTAAGATGGCATTTAGCACGGGCACAACTTCGAATTATTTTTATTACTTGTAATCATGTAATAAATAAATAAAACCTATTTAAAGATAGGTCTGAGTAACAATGCTATAATGATAATTAATTGAGTTTTGTTTATTTTTGGTTACGTTCTCAAAATAGATAATTGACAAGCTTTCGTATAATTATAATAGTCTCACGCCTTCCCACAATGGTCCCCGAAGGGGTGGGCAGAGGTGTATAGGTAATACCCACACACCCACTTTCCGCCAGAGGTATATTAGGTGCCAACGTGACAGATGGCGAGTCCATCGCCGTTACTCTGGCACGACTGTACATACGCCTTTGAATTTCTTCTCAGACGTATACAGGTTTCCTCTCGATGTTTTCCTTCACCGTTCAGCTCGTGGTGTGACAAATCACTGTACTTAAGTTCAGAAAAACTCATTGGTACAGTCGGGATTCGAACTTGCGACCTTTGCGTCGCAGGCAACTGCTCGAACCACTCGGCCACCACGGCTATTATAATATATATATTATTATATAATAGTCTTCAGTCGCAGACTTTATATTTTATTTAGTACAGACATATTTTTCTTCGTCCACAGTCGTCAGTCTATACATGCCCGCCGGTTTCGAGAACTCTTGACGTTGAGTATCCGATCGATTTGATCTAGGTAGTACGTAGATTTCCTCTTCCTCTTCTTTCATATACTTTCAGGTCTACCTATATAATAGACCTCTTCAATTATGCAAGTCGTTAAGTGTATACACATAGGAATTAAACATAATTTGTACGCAACACTTAACGTTATAATGAGCAATCTTTCGATCTTTATGTGCGTATGAATGTGAAGATATTAAATACGTCTTCAAAATTATTAACTGTAGAGTCGTAAAGGCAATTTTTAAAGTATAAATTAATTATTTTCTCTCCGTGAACTTTACTTTTTACATCGTCGACGTAGAATAATGGAAAGGCTGATTCATTTGATGGTTCGGTACATACGTTTTATGCTGTCTTGATCTTAGTGTAGTTTCGGCTTATTTGTTTTAAGCCAGGTGACATATTTGATGGTATACGATTCCGCATAAATGTAGTATGGATATATTTGAATAATAGACGGCCGTTTGGTCTAGTGGTTAAAGCTCCTGACTGCGAAACTTGAGGTCACGGTTTGATTCCCGCTGAGGGCAGATATTTGGTAAGGTATAAATAAAAAAGTATCAAACTCACCGCGATGTTGCTAGAAACATCGCTAATGACTTAAATAACGGAATTAAAATGTGTAATAATAACTAAAATAACTGCAATTATTAAAAAAGAACTGATAAAAAAAATTTTTGTTTTCAGTTTTGATAATTATATTTTCACTTATGCGAGAATATCTTTGGATTTAATATGATAGTGTTAAACCTTCGCATCTATCCTACCATAATGATTTAATCTTGGTAGTTATGCTTTTGGTATTTCACAATATGTACGACACAATAATACACTTACCTAATTAAATAATTGTACACACAATGTGACCGTATGTGGTAGTACTGATAAATTATGTCTCGAAAGTATTCACTCATTACGGAAACTTTCATAACCCTGCGAACGTTATTGGAACGCTTAACTAAGGTATGTGTTGTAATTTCACGTGTATTGCATTTCCTTAAATAAAATGTGTTTTTGATACTATCATTTGTAACCCGCCTACTTCTTGAGCTGTTGTATAATTGCGAAAAGAAAAAAGTTACCGATTGCTGTTTTACATAAAATTTTATAACCTATATAATATTATATAATATGCTCAAGTAGTTTGTGACAATTGTGACGAAGTTTAAGTTTGTGACGGCGTCGCTCGCGCTTACTATGGATTGGACTGGACCCTGGATTTAGAGCGAGTGATCTCTATTATCTTCCGTAATCATTCGTAGGAATATAAACCTATCTAAAACCAGTGCTATTTGTTTACGATTTTCTGTAATATTAGACGACTGCCCGCAGGCAACTTAGCCGTAGATATGGCCCTCTAAATAAGGTCTAAATAAAAATTACTATTGCACGAGCATTTACATTCACTATATAAGTCACCCCAACAACCTCTACAGGATTCAGTATTTTACTAACTACCGCACTAACTACTAAACTTCCGCAAGTATGAACCTAGCCAATTACAATAAAGGTAATTTTTTACAACAAAATTACATTTATCGTCATTTTGCAGGGTTTCGATCTGTACAGGCTCTGCTTGGCATATAAATTATTCTCACGCCTTCCCACAAGGGTCCCCGAAGGGGTAGGCAGAGGTGTATAGGTAATACCCACACACCCACTTTCCGCCAGAGGTATATTAGGTGCCAACGTGACAGATGGCGAGTCCTTCGCCGTTACTCAAGCACGACTATACATACGCATTTGAATTTCTTCTCAGACGTATGCAGGTTTCCTCTCGATGTTTTCCTTCACCGTAAAGCTCGTGGTGTGACTAATCTAAATCTAAAGTAAATAGAAATTATTCACCTTTCAAATATTGTGTACTTATTATACAGCTGTAGGATGGTTACTTTGTGTAATTTAACTTTGTGGTGAGGAATAAATTACGTGATTTCTTAACTTTTTGCAATGAATACCGTTATATATATATTTTTTTCACCTTAGGCATCATAATATATATATATATTTTATGATCTAAATCGAAAAAAAAACGAAACTAATCGAATATCCAAAATAATAATTATACCTTCATGCCCTCCCACAAGGATCTCCTAAGGGGTAGGCTGAGGTGTGTAAGGTGTAACCCACACACCGACAGTATGCCTGAGATATATTTTAGGAGCCAGACGGCGAATCAGCCATTGAACTCAATTTTTTCTTCTGAATTTCTTCCTTCACCATGCAGTTTCTTGTGTTATTAATGTAATAAAGCTCGGAAAAACTTATTGTTTGAGCTGATTTTGTAGGTGACTACTCAAAACATCGGGCCACCACAACTAACTAGATATCTACGTATTATATAACCTTATAAGGGACTCTACAAAAGCGATGAGTCCCTTGTATTGAAAAATCGGTCGCTCTGTTTTCTGGACTTATCGTGATTATTTTATGTATGTAAGAAAAACCCTGATATTTCTTAGTGTTATTGTCAATGGAAGGATCTCTAAAATGACACACAATTAGAAGCAACGAGTGAACAATATATATTTTTTTTCAGTTTTTTTTTAACATCAACAATGAAGAAAGTTTGTATTGATATCTGCACATATGTAAACATAGTGAAAGGAAGCAGTCTGTAGCATCGGTTGAATAGCTGATCATGTAAAAGTGCATAAAAATAAATTGATTATTTAAAAAATTTACTTGTTACATTATCTTTAATAATTTACTCTGTGCCAAATTTACTCCAATTGCATTCAATAGTAATTGCGTGAAAAGCGAACAAATATCCTCAAAATTTTTCGCATTTCTAATATTAGTAGGACTAAGTAGTAGTTACCCGTCTATTAAAATCTTAATCATAGTAACCTAGTTATTTAACATTTATGCGAGTTCGAACCCTTTGATTTGTGACTCTGAATTTGTCACAAACGGAACTTTACGGCGAAGAACATTCGTGTCGAGATTTGCATACGTTTCAAAAGAAATTCATAGACGTACGTATGTATGTTGTTCTTGAGAAACGGCAATAGCGTTGCCACCATAGACTACTCTTAATATACGTTGCTACTATCACGTTGGTACCTAACTAATTCCTGTGGAAATATGGTAATAATACACCTTTGCCTACTCTTTGTAGAGAGTCATAAAGAATTATTCACATTTCATATGACAAAAGCTCTGATTTATTTACAAATTGCTAATTAGGATAATTATGCACGAGCTAATTATCTAATTACATTGCTTTCTAGTCAATTGCCTTCAGTCACTCAAGGTATGAATGCGATGTGCTAATTTAGATTTAAAAAACACGTAAACATAGGATTATTATAATTAATAACCGTGAATTTTTGCCACGACAGAATTTTCGAGCGATTGGAATGCAGAGATCCCGAATGACAGTGGCCCCTCAAGGTTCGTCCCTCTCACTTGCATACTTCGAGCACAACCTTCTGGGTGCCAGGCATCGTCGTATGTAAATAGGATGCGGATATCAATACATGTACTATGACTATTGGATTTAATCATCAAAAATTCTTAATAATAATTTTATTGCATTAAATATAATCATGATTTCATTCCATTTAAAGTGTAACATTATGAAATCACATGCTATTATATATAATTTTATTATATATAATATATAATTTGTAAATATATGGATAATATATCCTAAGGAAAGAAGATATTGTAACAAAAGATCGTTAAAGAGCAGCTCAGAATGTTAGAAAGACAAAATACAATTTCGTGGAATAATCCCCGATCGTAATAAAAACAAACAGGTTCATAAAAAAATATAAAGATGCAAAAATATCCTTCTTTGTACATTAACGAGTATACTGGTAACCGCTTACTATGCGAGGTTTACAAATTTGATCTAGGTAGTTGGAACGTAGTCTTCCTCTGTCTCTTCTTGCACATACTTTCACTTTGTATAATTATCTGTTTGGTATCTTTTTACTGTACATAAAAATGCAATATAATAATTTTCGCAGACTTCCTCAATATACATAATGTTATACTAATTGTTTTTTATTCCAATTGTGCGGCCAGAATCCATTATACGACTTGTATGCATCGTTAAAATTGCATCACTTTCACTCGGATGCATGAACTTAAAATTGAACTCAAGACATCACCAAAAGTGATCTAAATCTAATTACACAGACGTGCGATGAACAAAAACTTGAGTGCGTGAGGTCAAAGCAATCCATCACTATATTAGCATAGAGCAACATTAATCAAAATTAAGCAAGTGGTGTCTCAAGATGGAGTTCGAATTTGTTATAGTTTGACAGGGACAGCATATGAATTTCTGATTAAAGAGGGAGATAGCATTAATCGGGGGTTTTTTATTATTAAGGTGGCGAACACGCGGCTCGTCTGATGGTAAGGGATTACCGCCACCTATGGACGCTTACAACACCAACGGTATCGCCCGTACGTTGCCCACCTTAAAGGAATCTTTACTTCACACCCTTCTTCAAGAACTCCATGCAGTGCCCTCTGGGTATATACCTAAACATTAATATTGGATGCTTTATAAGCTATAGGTTTGCCTTATAAGTGACGATGAAATTCTTTTTATTTTTAAGGTCTAGAAATCTTTCTAAGAGCAGGAACACAAAACTATACTGGATCATTTTAATTTAGTTCCCATTTTATATAGAGTGGGGGTACGTTCTCCCGTTGTAGTCATGGCGTGCCTGAGGCATGACTAAGGTAAACAACGCACTTTGAAACTGTGACGGTAAAATAAGGTTGCACGACATCTACCGATATCGATAAGTAGGTGCACGCAACGCCGGGCGTGGAGCTAGTTCGTCGACAAGTTTTCGATAGGCATTAATTGCTCAACTCTAATTGTTGTGCTAATGTTGCTAAATATGAGTTTATCATGCACTATATATCTAGGTATGGATACCTAAATGAAAGTGCGCGAGTGGTGCTTACGTATGTCGTAAGGAATAGAGCAAATGTGGCTGTGATCAATGATGTGAGCACAACGAAATATGCCGTTTAAATTGAATTTGTTTGACAGAAGCTGTACTTCTATCATATAGATGATAGACCGCAAGCAAATGACAAGTATCTTAAGTAGTTCTCAGGGAAGTGTTCCGGTGATCTTTTAGTGCATCTTATTGAATAAAGAACATAATTAGTTAATAGTTTAAGACATTTATCAAAAAGAATAAAATTCACTTAAATTGAGAAATTCAGACTTACTTCTAGCACAGATATTAAGGTTCGAAGCTCGAAAAGTGGTTATAAATTAGTCATTTAAATATACCTATTACCTATCGTTTTGAGAAGGCATTTATATAGTAATATTTTATAAATTATAGAATAAGAAATCTGCAATCGAGAATATATAATCTACAATAGTTTAGT
>JACCPG010005809.1:0-24190 GCA_016069955.1 Drepana arcuata | reverse complement strand
AGAGAGGTAGGGCATAACGGGTTTACCGTTCGAATTCTCCACGTTATAGAAGTCTGTAGCTAAATACATAACACTATTTTTTGTGTTTGGTTCCTGCACCACGAATAAGGTTTCCAATTATGAGCTTTTTGGGGAGGGGGGAGTATTGATAAATTGTGTGGACATCGGAGGGGTTAGTCCCATTGTGCTGCCGACACGGTATAACTCTCCGAACATAGAGTGGCAATGTGCAAGTGATGATTTGGTATCTTGAGCGCAAAATAGGCTACGGTAACCGCTTCCCATCAAGTGGGCCGTATGCTTGTTTGCCACTATTGTGATGTGAGGAAAACTTAGGTTCTCACTAGCACTCACAAAAATTACATTCATACTGGCACTTATAAATAAGTTCAGTAAATGTACTGCCTACCCCTTTGGAAACCTTTTTGGGAAGGCCTGAAGCAATATGAAGGCATAAATATCGCCACATCGACGCAGGGTCAAGAGCACCAGCTCTCACTCATTATTGTAGCTATCACATGGGTAAGTTACAGCTTCATCCACATTCATCAAATTCATACGTGCTCGCCGGTTTCCAGTATCCTGTTTGTACCTTTCAGATCCCGTTCTTGTCCCTGGGCAGTGACGTGGGGCGGCGCGTGAAGGTGTTCGAGGGCAGCTCGGCGCAGTCTGGGGGGTATGTGGTGGAGGACGTGGCCGTGGAGGGGGACACCCTCAGGCGGCTCGTGTTCCTCGACAACCAGTTCCTGGTGCAGTCCGAGGCGAAGCTCAAGGCTGGTGAGCGGTGGTTCCTCTTAAATTAAAAAAAAACCTTTTATTCATTTATTTTACTATTATGTAGAGATAGTACCATCCACGAAGATGCGCCCCACTATTCTTCCTTACAGCTTACAGTGTAAATGTGCAACCTTCCACTAATGTTTGAGTGTTATGCGTACACACTGATCACCTATGAGTGCACACGGACACTACAATTAATAGACTCGGGTCTTACTCCCCACGCCAGATAGCTCTGTGAATATCATCGTGGTTTCGTTGGAATCTCACCATGTTTTATAGGAAATTGAAAAAGTTATTTTTTTTTCAGTGAAGAGGAAAAACAAAACGAAACTCGTAGTGGATTTTGGACATATATCTCTCTACCATTCCTTCATGTGCGTTGGGGTCCAACTGTCGAGAGTCAGTCCCGAGGCTCGCGTGGCGGTCCTAGGGTTGGGCGGGGGCAGCCTCTGCATGTTCCTAAGGAAGTGCTATGAAGGGCTGAAGGTCACGGCGGTGGAGCTGGACCCTGCCATGGTGGACATTGCCAAGGATCACTTTGAACTGAAGGTGGATGACCGCTTGGAGGTGCAGGTCAGGGATGGATTGGACTTCTTGAAAGATGAAAGTGGGAAAGGTTTGTTGCGTAGTTTGATGTTGTATTGAATAGTATGTATGGCCCATGAAATAATTGGTATAACAGATAATTAATAATAATAAATACCTGGGACAATTCCACACAAATTGACCTAGTTTCAAATTAAGCAAATCTTGTGTTATGGTGACTAGACAACATTAGGACATAATTAATTACGATATGAGGACAATTTTGCCCCCCTCAACTTAAGTACAGTCTTTATTCTGAGTGACTCGGCGTCGCTGTGATTAGTCACACCACGAGCTTTACGGTCATTGCCTTCAAGTCTTCTACACTTGAGAAGCAATTAAGTGACGTATTGTATAGTGGTGCTTGAGTAACGGCTATGGACTCGCCATGCCACTTGGCACCTAAAATATATCTCCAGCGAAAAGTGGGTGCGTGGGTACTACCTACACTCCTCTGCCTACCCCTTGGGGGATCCTTGTGAGCATATATAATCATTTGATTAAGTAAATGCATAATCCCCGCAGGCGCAAAGTACTCGGCGGTGATGTACGACATGGACAGCAAGGACCGCACGCTGGGCTTGTCGTGCCCGCCGCAGCAGTTCCTGAGCGACCCTGTGCTGGACCAGCTCAAAGTGGTACTCGATGATCATGGTAAGGCACATACTGTTTATCGCCTGCGAGAAATAAAAGTAGAAGCTAAAGATATTCTTTATAACGCTCTGGTCGGTAGCCGTCTTGAATATTGTAGTCAAATATGGAATCCATCTTACCAGGTGCACATCGATAGACTTGAGAGAATCCAGCGCTCGTTCACAAGGTTTCTCGTGCATAAACCGGCATGTACCGACAAAGAAACAATCAGCAAGCGTTGTTCTTATGAAGACAGACTGAAATATTTTAGGATGAGTACCTTGTCACTGAGGAGGTCATTTCTAGACGTATCTTTTCTTTACAAATTGACTCATGGTACAATTTCAGACCACATACTACTGGGAAATCTGAACTTCAATATCCCTAGAACAAACTGCAGACCCACTCGTATAAACAAGGCAACCTTCAGTCTAAGCCGTCATAGATCAAATGTTGGTAAATTTTACCAACATTTGATCTTTTGAATTACCGTTGAATAGGTTTACCGAAATTTACCGTTGAATAGGTTACAGTCCACCTTCAACCATCTCCTCTCGACCATCGATGAACATATTGTCCTCAATTTTGATTCTCTGGGACATTGGAAGCCACAAATGCTGCAACCATTTTCATCTAAATCGGCTAATATGCGGTTCGGCCCACACAATTGTTAGATCAATAGGAATTTTTTTTTTAGTGCATCAAAATTTTTTTTTTATTTTTTTAAAATATATTTCATATATTGCATATTCCCATAAATGCTTTATGTGTCCCACTTGTTTTTATTAGAGTAAGATATTTGTCAACCCACTTTTATATTTTTTTATTTAGTCTAGTTATCAGTGTTAAGTGATTACTCTATGTAAGCTGTCTCACACCTGTTATTAGTGAGTAGGCTAGTCTGTGTTATAGTTATAATTTTTTTTTTATGTAACATTTGCCTATGAACTGTTGGTGTGTCAATAAAGTAAATAAATAAATTAGCTGCCTGCCCGTGAAAGTCCCGTCAAAATCGGTCTAGCACTTTGGGAGATTAGCCGTAACAACTGATTGTAAATACATATATCTAACATACACGTGACCAATTACTTTACAAACTAAATACATTTCATCTTTTAAAATTGTGTTTTCTGGTAACTTTAATTTTATATTTAACAAGCCCTGCAGTTACAGCCGTATAAATTCGATTTAATTTATGAAGTTTCCCCCGTTTTGCAATGTTTTTCAATGATATTGAGCACCTAGTCGGTCAGCATGATGATATATTTGCCTCAATAAACGGGTTCCCTAGTACAAGATTTTTCAAATCGTATTTGTAGTTTTTGTGATACTTTTTAACTATACTATATATGCTCAAAATTAGATATTGTTCCTAGTTTCCCTTATGTTGAATAAAATATGTATAATTTTGACAGAGGCACTGGTCACCCTTTCAATGTGTCCCACACAACCTCTAAATATTTCTCACTCCGTGATTGCAGGTCACTTGATAGTGAACCTCGTGTGTCGCGACACAGTCCTCCAGAACTCCATAATGGCCACGCTGCAGCAGCATTTCAAACACATAATGACTGTCAAACTATACGAGGAGGTGAACGAGATCATATTTGCCACCAACTGCGATAAACCTTACGCCATAGAAGGCTTGGAGAGTGCAGTGAAGGAACTGAATACCTCAGCGAGGCAACACGGCCTCGTTACTATAAGATGCGTGGATTTGAAAGATTTCCTACAGTCTGTTAAAATTATATCATAGTGAATTGTTTTATTTCTTCCTTCCTTCCCACAGTGTGTAATAACATACCCTCTATTCGCCGGAGGGATTTAGGTGCCAACGTGCCGTACACATCGAGTCCATCAAATGAATTGTTAAAATTGTAAAATACTCTAACTGCCCTAATTTGTTCTTATAAAGTGCTGCCTGAGTAGAAAGTTCTCAAAAGAGTAAAGGGAGATCGGTCTAGGCTTTCGTCCTGTCAAATGAGGCATTATGGACATTAAAGGATTCTACTATAGATATTTAATATCACATAATGTCGTTTTGTGTCTGTACTATATATGTATATAGAAAAGAAATGCTATCAAATATCATTAATTGAAAATTTTGAGTTTTTATTGAATTTAACAATATTGATTCGTAAAACACTATCCATTCTCGCCCTCTGTTTAAAGTACCAGGCGACCAAGAACTTGTAGGTATGTCAAAAGCAAATATTTATTGTGGTCAATGACTCTGTATGAATCCCGAGTCATAACAATATGAATGCGAAGTGACAACAAAGATACTTGAATTATCTTTTCGTTGCCTAGTGAAGACTGTGCATGCGATGTTTTTGGTCTCTGGTAATTCATTTAAACTTAGCTGTCAACTTTGACATCCGTCAGCCATTTGTCAAACTGCCTATGGGTCTTATTTAAAGCGTTAATATCCTTGAACCTATGTGGCCCTAGTACTTCACGCCGTCTAGTCGTATAGAACCAGTGTTCGATGTCAAACTAACGCAATATTTTAGTGCCGTGAAAGTGATAAATAGATCGTGCTTTCACACTGACATTCAGTATTTAGTCTAAATTGCTGTATATATCTATGGTTTTAGTTTAAGGCTCTGGTCAATCGTCATCCGCTCCTAGTACTTACTACATTACTGTCATAGAATGGAGAATCGTCATTCACATTAACAAAAAGCAGTTATTAAAAAAAAAACAACTATAATAAAAATAACGGCCAACGGCCTAATGGCAAAGAGCCTCAACCCACACATCAAGAGGCTCTCGTTAGACGGTGGGATCAAGCGACTGATGCAGAAAGCAGTACTGCTCGAAACGGCACGTATTGTGAGGAGATTTCTTTCTCTGGAACCCTAACCACCGGTACCTTGGACCCTGATCCCGATACCGATGGGCCCCTATATTTTATATTTTTAAATATGTTTATATATATATATATATATATAAAAAATAAAAATAACATTTGTTACCGCTGCGATTTCACTTGCTGATTACATTCTGGTATTTTATTTTAGTGTATTTTCTTATAATAAAGCGTATAATCTCTATGCCACTCGAATTTCATTCGGTCTTTTTTACGGGAAAGAGAAACCAACCACCATCCCTAAAAATTCGCATTCATAATTTAAAGCAGGATAGATTACGATTATAGGTTCATAAAGGATAAGGATGCATTGTAAAAATAAAAAGAAAGCAAGGCAATTAAAATGAATGCATTTAATGCCGAATCTTTGTTTAACTCTAGACTAGCACTAGCGCCTGTCCTTGTCACACAAACATCGCTCCCACGTAGATAGCTATCAATTAGGCTACACCTTATCACAATTGGCACCTATGAGGTCTACACAACAATTACAATAATTTAAATTACATTTAATATTCGCAAGGAAATAAATTACAAGATAGATTTGTTGATTCAAGCCGAACGCATCGTACTTCAAACTATTTACATTAAAAAAATTATAAATTAACATTATTTAGAAACATACAATTAAATTTGTAAGTATATTTGATTTACATGCATACTAATTACATAATATGTATGTATGTTTTTTGAAATACAAAGCCCTAGTATATTATAGACACTTAGAACACAGTCCTCAAAATACTTTTTTCAGTATGTTTTTCAAGCTTTTCTTTTTCTTACCAGCGACATTTTCCGGTTGTCCATTTTGCGAGATTTCCGTAGACTCGGACCACAAACTTCCCGTTGGGGATTCAGAAGAGGCCTTGCTAGTTTTCCCGTTGAATATAGGCTCAAGAGTCCTCACCACGGGACTGGGGGTGCTCCTACTGCTCTGTCGGCTCAACGTCCTCAAAAAGGCCGGAGACGACAACCGGCGCGTTTTCAACGTCTTCGTTTTCAAATTGTTGAAAAACGAACCATTAGTCTTTGGGATGTCTCTCTTAGGCTCTGTGACTTCATTAAACTCTTTAGGCTCTGTCACCGGAGCGAAAAACTCTTCTTCGTCTAAAGGTATAGGATTCTCCTGGAGTTTCACAATACTGTCTTGCCGCGACCAACTCTTCCCCTCGGCGTCTCTATGCACTATTGAGGTCTTCCGTCTCCTATTTTTCTTAGCCACCTGCCACTCTCCGTCCTCTTCGCCCACGCTCAAGTCTTCCACCGACTTCCTCTCTATCTGCAGCGCTTCCTCGCTTGGCCGCCGCTTTTTGGCAGATGGAGTCTCATGACCGCTGACTCCTTCCACGGACTTCCGTCTGAACTTGTCTTTTTTCTTTGTCTTTTTTGGTATTGTTGCTATAACCATTTCTGGTTTGTTTCTCACGGACATGTAGTAGAACGCGGCTATTACGACAGCTTGGAGCACTATGAACTTGAAGAAGGTCATGCTGCCAAACCAGCTGTCTCTCTCCTCCAACAGTATCTGCATCGCCGACGTGATGTGTCCTATCTGCTCCTGCAAGTTGCTCATTTGATCTAAGTACTTCTGTTCGCGTTCTGTGCTCTTCCGTCTTTCCTCTGTCATCTGCAATACTGTCTTCTCGAAGGATTTTTGCATTTCTTCAACCTGCTTCTTGTAGCGCCTGCTTAGCTCTTCTAAGTACTGGCCGGAGAGAGACATGTTGCGCTCTAGTGTCTGAAATTAAAAGAATCATTTTAAAGTAACGGTAAATTGTAGATGTGAATCGAAAGAAAGAGGTCTGCAAGAGAACGGTCCGGTGTAATCTCTCTGCCTACCCCGTGAGGGACTCGATGTGATGATATGTAAATGGACTATCTGAATGGATTTTGATCATCCTACTGATATTAAAGCAGTTGCCAAAGATACATTTATCCCATTAGGGATACACACGCAGGGTACCCCTTTATCTATCTTGCAAAATATCTTCACATGACACCACTGGGCTACAGCCCAGCTCCCTGGCTCGCGAATCTATAACGCCCTGTTTTGCTAAAGACTTCTAAAATGTTTAGCTTCCTTTTCTTCTCACCAATGTTTGGTTAAGTAGCAAAAGTTTACGACACTCAAGTTACAAGTTACTACTGACTAGAGACAATAAACGAATGGCCTAAGGCTCGGTAAAAACTTTACTCATCATATAAAGCTACTAGATCTACCCCGCGGTATCACCCGCGCTAAATTTGACTAAAATTATATTATTTATTTTTTCAAATCGGTTTAGTAGTTTCCGAGATAAGGCGTTCAAATAAACTACGCCTTCTATTAAAATTAATATAAACGTAAATTTTGGTTTGCAACTTACCTTCACTCTATTAGAGAGCCTCAAGAAGACAGATTCCTTCTGGAAACTTGCCTGCGCCGGATTCTGGATGAGAGAGGGCATACCCGCCGGTGTGGGGTCCACGGCGATCTGGTCCAAGTCCGAAATGAAGCTGTCACTCTCCAGAATTATCTGGTCATTGATCTCGTCAGTATCCTTCAGTTTCTCAACAACACCATCAAACCTGCCATTTTTTTGGTCAGTTCTAATAAAATCTTTATCTGGTTCAGTGATTACCTCAATGGGCTTATCAGTTTCGATTGCGGCATTTTCTGGCTGTTCTGTATTTAATCTGTCGTCTATGAGAGATTCCTCCCTTTTCTCGTCTTTACCCTCGACTTCTTCTACTAACTCCACCACAACACTGCTAGTATCATCAATTACTTCATTTGTTTTCTCATCAGATTCCACCGTGTCGTTAATCTTATCATCCGACATGTTACCTTTATCCAGCGCTAATTTGTTTTCTTGCTCCGAACTAGTTTCACTGTTAATAGTTTGGGGCGATTCGTCGACAGTTATATTGGTGGTTACGTTGGACTCTGTTTCAAAGCTGGTGTTCAAGACAACCTTCTTCTCTTTAATTGCTAATATATTACACAAGGCGGCTAAATACTTTTTGGGGAATAAAGCGTTCATATAAGCGACGCGCTCTTCACTAAACTCTATGCTTTTTGTACTTTTAAAATCTAACCCAAAGGGCTGGCAGATGCCAGTACACTTGAGCGTCTCGCGGAGGAACACTTGGCGCACCAATGTCACCAACCTATCTGAGCTACAGCTAATGAGTTCATACACTTCATTGTAAAGCGTTTCACTGCAATTATCACACACTATTATATGGCTGGGAGAGCAACACTGTTTGTACATCGTCTCGACGGACGTGTCGTTGTGTTCAACCGACACATTCTTTGGAACTTCAGTCTTCACCAGAGCCTGCGCTGCCTTCTTCATGATGGACATCACAGCGTCTCTCGCAGAACCGAACAAATTCTTCGAAGGCTCCGTTTCGACTGTAGGTATATCAGGCACGTCTATGATCTCGTCGTCCTCGTCCTCATCTATGTGAGCAGCATGTTGAGCATTCTCCTTCTCTAACACCTCAAATTCCGACGTTCCGTATACTTTGAACAAAGATATTGGGCAATAGTGTTCCGAGCCGTGGTGAGACGTGATCTCGACTTTGATAAATTTTCCGAACAAATGTGGGAATAAGTCAAAGCTCTGTACGTCTCTCATGTCTTCAGCAGTAAACTGGCCGACGCTCGCCCACTCTCTCGTGGGGAACCTGTCGCTGAAGTACACAGCGATGTCTTTAGGAGTGGAAGAGAAGAGCTCGAAGTTAGCAATTTCTATCTTCTGAGCCTGCACAGCCTCGCACAGTTCCACCACGAACCAGATGCGGCTGTTGCAAGTGTTGAGCATGTACTCGTCCCTATTGGGGGACAGAATGGAGCTAGCTGACCCCGCCTCGGGATTCACCGCCACCACCTTGGCGGCGCAGGCCGGTGATGCGTAATTCTTTGACCTCAATTTTGTGTTTTTACTACTAAAATTCGTATGACTATGACTAGGTTGACTTGAGTGGTTGAGTACAGTGTCTTTCCTCTCAGCCTCGGCCAGTTGTTTCTGCGCCCACTCTGAAAACGAGGGTATATCTTCTTGTGGTGTATCTGCTTTCAATGGAATGTTTTCATTTTCTTGTTCTTTATGATCTTCCGTTTGAGATTCTACAACGAAATCCGTGCCTATTGTTTGAGTTTGAAATGCATCCTCAGTTAATTTGATATCGTGTTTGGACTTTGCTTGGAACACCGGCCTCTCTGCAGCTTCCTTCTCATCCGCTGGAGTCTCATCCACAGCCTCGCTATCTACTGCAATAAATGTCTTCGTGTCATTGTGTTCCTCTGACTCGTTCCCGAACAAAAGCAGTTCTGGATTTTTCAATTCCAATTTTGCATTTTCCGCGAGAGAAATGTGCAAGTGTGCTTGGCCTGTGTCAGGTAACCTGAAACAATCGACAAACACACGTTGATTACTTACTTCGATTTGTCAAGTCTGCCCAAAACGCCTTTGCTAATAAGTTTCACCAAGACATTTAGAAGTTAACTAATCCTAAGTTAATCTGCCGTTCTAGTGTTGTTATTGGAAATGAGAGCATTCATGAATACGACACAAGTACAATAAATCGTGAACATAACAAGAGAGAATGAGCACATTTGATTGTTTACAATTCAAATGGGTCTTGTTTATTGAACGACACCAATTGAGCCAATCAGTGCTATTGCCACCCGTTGGGCGAATAGTCGGAGCTTCAAGTTTATTCTTCCATTCACTATTGAACCCAAGAAATTGGTGTAATTCAACACGATGATTTCATGAATATTGATTAGTTGTACCATCTGTTACATTTAGAGCGAATTGGCTCTTTCTATAACACTGTTCAATTATGTAGTTAAAACTTTTCCCTTTAACTATCTTATCTTTTTCACCTTCTCACGACGGTCGACGACACCCAGTTTTCGTCTAGATATATTTAGGTGCCAACGTGACAGATTGCGAGTACGTCGTACTTTACATACAAGACGTTAGTTTTGTATGTAAAGTACGACTTTACAATACTTTACGACTTTACGACATACAATACTAACGTCTTGGAAAATAATTTCTCTAGTATAATTTTTAACAAAATCTTGATGCATTTCTCATCATATCATACATCACGCAGAATTTACAGTCAACACAATCAAATTATTGTCCCAGTTAATCCCATTTTCCTAAGAATTGCATTATTCTTAGAAGGATAAGAGTCTCTCTATTAAATCTACATACTTTTGTCTATATCTATCAACTGCACACTTAACAAACTCTCCATTCTCCATCCTTACATATCTTGTATCCGGTATCTTGGTGATATCTCCAAGAACTGCATCATTCTTAGGAGTATAACGATGTCTCACTATTACATCTATCTCTGCCTATATCTATCAACTCGTCTCTGCCCCTGCGTATATCTATCAAGTCTACGCTGCCTTACGTGTAGAATATCTTGGTGAGTCCTTGGTGGCCACCGTAGGACAGCAGTTGGCATATGAGCAGCGCCGCAAGCAGAGCCCGCGGCGGCGACATGCTGCCAGCGCCGCCGCCGCATTGGCGACGCACCGGCCCACCTATCACGACACGACAACGACACGGGCACGCGACGCTCACGTTACACTAATCACACTGAGTACACACTAATGCTGCGACGGTATCTGTACACGCACGACCGCTCCACTGTTCTTATCCGCTTAGCTCATGGGTCGTTCCCACACGGTATTGGAAACGAGTCAATTGAGCAATCACTTGTTTTTCACTAGTATATTGTAACTTCGCTTTTGTAATGTCACTCAGTGGAGGAAGTTTCGATTTCAATGGACGACGCTGTTTGGGTAAAGGATTGGTTTGTGGTACGTCTTTCGTGAATAGAGATGAGCGTTATGTAAACGCAATTTAAGTGAAGAGCAACAGTTTGATTTATAAATTCTTATAATTATTCACTATTAAACGACATGTGACATATATTCCTAAATATTATTGACTAGCTTCCGCCCGCGGCTTCGCCCGCGTGGAGTTCGAAAAAGTAGCTTTGGAAATGTTCCTGCTAGAATCGGCTCAGCCGCTATGCCGTGAAAGAGCATCATACATTATAATATAAGAACTTCGAATGTTTCAGGATAAAAAAAAAGGTAGCCTATGTCCTATTCCTAGGTATTAGCGATCACCATTTCAACTTTCAGTCAAATTGGTTCAGCGGTGGCCGTGAAAGAACCGCACACATCCAAATTTACAATATAATAAATAAATTTACAAGCTTTCACATTTATAATATTATTAAGATAATCCTTACAAAACATAAACTTTCAAGTGGTTTTCATTTTTCGGATGTGAAGTATATACATATACCCAAGGGACCAATCTTAAGGCGGGGCATAGATAGAAACAAGAAGAGATTAAGTGCGACGTGCATTTAAAGCTGCATTTACGTCACGTCACACATCACCACGTGTGCTTGCAATACAAAGTTCGCGTACAGATAACCAATGGCGTATAAGCACATGGCTATCAGTAAACAGGCCTGTATATCATAGTTGCGCGTGCTTATGCGCTAGACGCTAGTGGGGCTTTCAAATAGCCAAAACGGCACGTACTCAAGCTGGTATTAACAAGTTTCGCGACACTCTAGAGCTACAAAGGTAAACCAGTTCGATCCGGATTGAGCACGAGTTACGGCTAAAATAGCTTTGCGGTTAAAAAAAATTATAAGAGAGAAATATGAGTCTGGAGAGAACTAGCGCTATTCCTGCAGGGTCGGCAGCGCGCGAGTGTTACCCCTGGTGTTGCAAGCGTCCATAGGCGGCGGTAACCGCTTGCCTTACCTTAATGTAACCTTGGATGGCACTATCAGTAGTGTGTGATTACATTATATCCGTTGCGCAATCACGGTAATTTGCACAACGCTGACGGCAGGCCGGACGAACGCAGCGATGTGCGGAATGCGACCACGTGGAGTGACTGACGCTGCTTTTCGCGGAATATATATTCACATATTATGTACCATCGGGATGTCTCATAAAATAGTCTCACTATATCACATACACTCATATCACATGTGTGATAGGGCACAATGAACATAAGAAAAACACATTCTAAGTTGATTTTTAACCTCAATAGCGCATAAAATCTGATATTACGACAAAGTTGTACACTATTTTTCACAACACCCTCCAACTTCTAGAAGACAACTCTTCTGTTTTTGAGGCAACCTGTATATACATAATAAAGCGGTTACGGTACAAACAGATTTTCTTTACGGAAACCGCTTTATATTATCATTACTTTTATTAATAGTTTATATTATGAAGTGATAAAATTTTTAAAATGTAGTTTCTATAATATAATATATAATATTTTCTTACGCCTTCCCACAAGGGTCCCCGAAGGGGTAGGCAGAGGTGTATAGGTACCCATACACCCACTTTCCGCCAGAGGTATATTAGGTGCCAACGTGAGAGATGGCGAGTCCATCGCCGTTACTCAAGCACGACTATACATACGCCTTTTAATTTCTTCTCAGACGTATGCAGGTTTCCTCTCGATGTTTTCCTTCACCGTAAAGCTCGTGGTGTGACTAATCACTGTGCTTAAGTTCAGAAAAACTCATTGGTACAGTCGGGATTCGAACTTGCGACCTTTGCGTCGCAGGCAACTGCTCGAACCACTCGGCCACCACGGCTTTTATATGTATGTAGTTTCTTGTATGTATATATGTGTATATTACAGAAACGCCTTTAATTCTTCTTAAGGGCTTTAACACCAATACACACACACACACATATAAAAAAATCAGGATAACAATTTGCCCCCATATCTTTGGATTTGAACGATGAATATTGTATTAGCGTTTTGTTCTCTCAATTGCATGTATCCGGGCCGGAATTAGCTCAATGTAGATAATCTCGAACACGACAACGTCCACCGGGTCATCTATAAATAAGCCAGTTGCATTCCACTTGATCTTCACACGAATTCCGCGGCTAAGAATTTCATCACACTTATGTTATAGACTAGTTTTCCATTCGGTTTCTTCTGCGTTAATTTATTATACATATTAGCAATGACTGCATCAGAGACGCCGACAAGAGCCCAGCTCTTAAATTTGTGATGATGATTAGCAATAGTAGATTTGTTTCTGGAATTAAAACATATGTATGTATTAATTCTGTAGTAATTTTCGTGATAGAGAAACAAAAAATCTGTAAATTTTTCATTTATAATATTATAATGCGATTATGTCTATCGTTTTCCTGTGTTTTGATGAAATTTGGTATGGAGATATATATATAGAACTTTATGTACGTTTAGTGTTTTCTCGGATTTCAACCCCTATTGGGATCAAAGGGATCATGTTTATTTTACTAGTTATGCCTCAAATGTTACGTTTTCGTGAGTACATCCAACTCGCGGCTTATGCGAGGAATCTTGTGAAAATATTAGTAAAGCTGATAAGGTTGGACCTATTTACACACTCGCGACTCTCTTATCAACGGAGAGCAAATAACAAATTTATTATTTACTAGTAGTGCCCGCGACTTCGTCCGCGTGAAATTTAACACAAAAGTTAACTCAACCTAACTTAAAAACTCTTAACTTCGGTTTCTAAAATAAAAGACTACGTTACTCCTTATTACAGCAGCCAGTGAAGGTCTCGTCAAAATCGGTCCAGCCGTTTCAGAGTTTAGCCGGAACACACAGACGGACGGACAAAAATAAAAAACAATAACATTTTGGTATATGTACCGTGTAGGTACATCTATACGCAATTTTTACATAAGATACATGCAATAAGTTCCCTTTGTCCGTGACGTTAAATAAAATACTTTTCATATTGATGTTAATTTCACAGATTTTAGCAAAAATCTATGGAGTTTTTTACGTCCCACTTGGAGCGCTGTTTCGCGCATTTGCCACTGACTAGATATTTTTTTAAACCAGCTAACTCTTATAGATCGACACACGGTTATTGTACAGTATACGAAAATTATTAGAACGCAAACTGGGTAGGTTGTGTACCGTTAACGTGCACAGGCGACAGACTTGGCCACGCCCGACCGTTATGGCACTGCTACAGCCAAGCTACACCAGTTTTCGAGAGGATGTGCCGTTTCATTTGCATACGCCTTATATCTATTTATATATCATATCTTCTACGTGACATTTGCTAGTGGCATTATAATATCTTCCAAATTAAATCCTGGCCTTGTCATGTATTATATTATTTAAACAGTTAGATTGTTTTCATAACTTATTACCGCTTCGTCTAGGCTGCGAAGCTTGCAACGCAGTTCGATTCCAATTAGCTTAGTTTGTGTTATAGTTGGTGTGACATGTTCCATTTATTTTTAATACGCTTTTATTAGCTTGAGACGTATGTATGTTTGTATGTAACGGAATCTTTGAACATGATTTTAACCCCCTTCAAAACGTCGGATTAACTCGGAATTTGGCATACTTATTAAGGACCGATGACAATACAATATTTTAAACATTTTTCAATTTTTTAGTTGGATTTTCTATAAAAAGTGTACTTTTTGTTTTTTTAAACTATTATTATTATAAGATATATATTTCTTATGTATGTGTGTGTCACTCAACTCCTCCTAAACGGCTGGACCGATTTTAATGAAATTCTTCATTCGATTCAAGAATGGTGTAGATTAACAATTGGACCAGATAGGTGGCGCCAATGGGTCCGTAACTTTTATTTACCAGAACGAAGCTGGTGAAAAATCTGGTTACCAGATTTTTCAGAATTCTGGTACCCAGAAACTCTTGTTGTCCCGCACAACAAGAGCTTTAAGTTTCTGGGTACTGGATCGGACAATGGCCACGTTCTGTTGTTAAGAGCGAGAAAGAGAGTGGCTGTCGAGAGGTTCAACTTGCTCAATTGTATAGCAGCGTTTCTGGGTTCCACTGAGTGCATGAAATGCGTTCCCTTCGAAATACAGCGTAACGATATTAGATCGATCCTTCAATGCAGAGGCATGTTTAGTGTGAACGGAGCTTTAATATGTGTTGCATGAACATAATAAGGAAATTAAATGGCTTTTTAATTATTACCTTTATTTTATTTATTAATATGACTTTCCGTCTGAAGAGTGTTTACAGGTGTTGAATATTTTTATAATTACTTTATTTTATTCAAACGTATAGATGATAGAATATTTTTTAGTAAATAGGAAAGAGTTGCATTCGCAGGAATGCATAAGCTATACCGGTTGGATGGAGTAGGATGTAATTTGGCACACACACTTGATAACAAGGTATATAACATAACATATATATAAATAAATATATAGGACATCCAAGATATATAAATCACGCCTCACGCCTCACGCCTTCCCACAAGGGTCCCCGAAGGAGTAGGCAGAGGTGTATAGGCAATACCCACACACCCACTTTCCGCCAGAGATATATTAGGTGCCAACGTGACAGATGGCGAGTCCATCGCCGTTACTCAAGCACGTCCATACATACGCCTTTGAATTTCTTCTCAGAGGTATGCAGGTTTCCTCTCGATGTTTTCCATCACCGTAAAGCTCGTGGTGTGACTAATCACTGTACTTAAGTTCAGAAAAACTCATTGGTACAGTTGGGATTCGAACTTGCGACCTTTGCGTCGCAGGCAACTGCTCGAACCACTCGGCCACCACGGCTTTTTATATGTACCTACATTCAAGACTAAAGTACAAATACTCGTGTTCATCACAGAAATATCTGCCCTCAGCGAAATCAGGACGATCTAACCACTGGACCAGACGGCCGTTATAGACTAAAGCATGGAGTAACTTTAAAAAAAAAAGAAATGTGTGTCTTAAGCCACAAGGCAGAGCTTGTCGTCTATAATCTGGTCACGTCCTTCTGAAGGGACAGCGTGCTGCTGAAGTTCATACCGCGAATCGAGGGTCCATCCAGTCCAATTCATACAAGATATTCTAACCAAAAGCTGTCCTATCAGAATACCAAACGAATGCACTGTATAATTCTATACCACTTGTAACCTTTCCTGACACGTCGCACTCGTCTATTTGAACGCATTTTCGATCTGCTGCAAGGCAGGTACTCACAGTAAATTTCACTTTACCACAACAATTTGCTCAACCCAACGCATAGGCCCTCAGAACTAGTTAGCCCTAGTCAGTCCGTGTAGCCACCGCCGTCAATTCACAAAGCACTCGCCTGCATACCTTTCGCTGAAGTGCAACGGCCGAGGTAGGCGGGCTGGTCCACACCTCGGATAAAAGACATACCTGGATAGGGCATGTATTTTAAGCCCTATGGCTACCAGGAATAAGGACTACATAAAGCTGTATAAATTCTTACATACATAATCTCAAGTATAGATGCCTACATTATTATCATTCGGGATTCAAAATGAGTTCAATATTTACAAAGTACAAAATAAGTCGCAGAAAATATTGAGATAAAAAAATGTATAAAGAATAATATTCCAAGCTTGACCCTTGTGGGAAGGCGTGAGGATATATATATATATATATATATACATATTCCAACAATATTCCTACTTAATATCATACATATATATATATATATATATACGAAACTATGGGAGGATGTTTGTAACTCTTATACGCATAGACTGTTAGTGGAATGCTTGCAAGTTCCAAACCCAACTGTGAACTTAAGTACGTACAGTTATTAATGAGCGACGAGTGATCCGGTGTATGAAAATATACTTACGTACACTTACTGACGCGACAAACAGGTTTGTCATCTGTCACTTTAATATATCTCTGGCGCAGAGGGCACTGAGTTTGCAACACGGTGTCTTCCCCTCCTGGGATGGCGTGACGATAATTTCAATTAAAAAAAAATGTTTACCGCTGTACGTGACCGGCACGTGACAGTGATCGTTACAGAGATCGGTCACTTGGTTGGTTTCAGTCGCGTGATACCTTTACGCTTGCGAGCTTGCGGTTGCCTACCAGACAGATATAATTAGACGCAATAGTTGTGCATCAAACAGCCTACATACTAGAGAAAGGTTACTATACTCAATTGCTAATCAAACTTGAATGTTTGTGTTGCTCTGCCCACGTGATGTCGAATATGGCAGTATTTACCGTAAGAACCATAAATAAATAACAGAATATATTAATCATAGCAATGCATGGCAATGAATTGCTATTTTGTAAATAATTACATATGCATGTAAAAAATATATTTTCTTCACAGTTATATATGCATTTAAAAAAATCTACCCCTATGTAGGCCAATGTTGAATAAGAAAACTTGTTCCGCCGTTACTTCTCCCGACGGGTATTTTTTTGGCAACGGTAATTTTATATTTTTAACGGTCAAAAAATGTTCCTCGTGTTACTTTATTTTCAATTAGGTTAAAGTAATTTCAGTAAGTATAATAATATATATCTTCACGCCTTCTGACAAGGGTGCCCGAAGGGGTGGGCAGAGGTGTATTGGTAGTACCCACACACCCACTTTCCGATTGAGATATATTTCAGTAGGTATGCTATGTGAGCGATGGACTCGCCAACATACACGTTTGTCCCTAAAATATCTCCAGCGAAAAGTGGGTGTGTGTGTAGAACTACACACACACCTATGCCTACCCCTTCGGGTAACCTTTGAGGGGAGGCGTGGCGAAATATCATTCCTTAATCAAGCCGTCTCCAACTCAAGCCTGTATATTTTTGTACCGAAGATAAGTAATATAAAATAAAAAAATCTGCCCGATTCTGGCTGCATATTGTCGTCAATTTCCTGCAAAATGCCATCATAAGAGTCAATTCAAACAAATATTAGTGTTTGTTCCGGTCTCACGCTAGGCATTCAGCGCTCACAATGCAGTTTCACTGTGTGTGAAACCGAGACTAATCAAAATTAACGAGAAACGAGCGAAATTATGAAGATGGTCCATTGGGCGCTTGAGAACTGTCATACATTATATTACTGGCTGTGCCGGCGACTTGATGCGTGTGGAAGTTAAAGAAAAAGTTATTGTTTAGTTTTTACATCAGCTATCTGCCGGTGAGATTCCCGTCAAAATCGGTCCAGGTCCCAATCTAGTAGATTTTATTGTTTTTTTTCGGTAAAAAATATCTTGTGTTAATCCAGCTAATAATCTCAATGGCAATTACCATCCAATTACGTTCAATAGTTTTTGCATGAAAGTGGAAGAAACATCCTCACACACCGTCGCATTTATAATATTAGTCTGCAAGTATCCTCTCGACGTTTTCCTTCACCGTAAATCTCCCGGTGTGATGTCATATGTCACCACTGTAGGTACTTAGCTTCGGAAAAGTAATTGTAACTGACCGCCAGGCCTCAACGTGCATTCCTGATTTAACCACTCAGTTTTAAATATCATTAATAAAATTAAAAAATAGAGTACTCGAAACCGACGAGCATGTATGAAGAGACTGATGAATGTGGACGAAGCGAAAGAGGTATGTAAGTCTAGAGAGAACTGGCGCTCTATACTCTCTGCCTACCCCGTTAGGGACTTGGCGTGATGATATGTATGTATGTATTAATAAAATTTAATCTCAAATGACAGCCGGCTGGCCTAGTGGTCAGAATTCTTAATTGCGATGCTTGAGTTCGCTGGTTCCATTCCCGCTGAGATATCTATGTGATGAATACAGGTATATGTACCTTGGTCTTGGATGTCCTACGCATTTATGTATATCTATCTATCTATATTAATATGTATATCGTTGTCAGTTCCCATAGTATAAGCTTTGCTTAGTTTGCGGCTAGGTCAATTTGTGTGGAACTGTTCCAAGGAAGGTATTGCGAAACTAAATAAATACCATATAGTATTTATTTAGTTTCGCAATAATAAATGTCTCTGTAAGTTTTCCATATTTAAAATACACTGAAACAATGTATAGCTCTCACACAAAATTTTACCTGTCTGACATCCTACGCGCGAATTCACCGGAACACAATATAATAACGGAAATCATGAAGGCAGTAGACCTGAATATATCGCATTTCGAACGATATTAAGTTACACAAAAAGGATCATGTGAATACACTAGCTCTGTCACGCGGATCCACCTGCTTTAAATTCATATAAGTCAATTGAAAGGCTTATGTAATAGTCGTGCTAAGTATCGACGATGGATATCTCTGACGGAGAGAGGTACGTGAGGTACAGAGGTACCTCTGCCGACCCCTCACAATGGTCCCACCTTACGATGATATAGAGCCTTCCTCAATAAACGGATGATTTAATAAATACTATAATATATATTATTATTAAATAATAAAAAATACTATTATTTGTATCCATATCCGCGGATATATCTGCGAATGTTTGACGGTCCGGAATATCGCTAGTACACCAATATACTACCGGCTGGAAATACCTAATGTTCAGAATATTCGCAACATTACTGCAATAGGCATTGAGTCTAAGGAATTTAAAATTATCAATATTCACAACTAATGTCTCTACTCTATTGCCAAAGCCCTTAGAATGTCGTTTGAAAGTCAAAATGAATATTGAAACAATTGTATTACTTTCGTAGACGTTTTGCATGAGATATGATCCTCTAGGACGATTTAAGTGTCAGAGCAATTAAGATACCAAGCCGGTTTCAGTTGTCAATACTAAATGGCAGTTAACTGATCTGGTCCGAGACAACGAAATATTAATTATATAGAGAATGACTTTGTTTGTTTGTTGGTTTCAAGGCACTAACATACATCAGAATAGAAAATATGTTTGTGTTAGATAGCGCGTTTATTGAGCATGTCACCACGAAATTTTAATTTGTTTATTAAATTATAAAATAAATAAATATGTATGTTTCATTGCAAATTTTATTTTCCGGAATAAAACAGCTCTCTTTAGCAATAATCTGTGCCTGTAAATTTCAAGGAATTCCGGCCAGACGTTCTGGCTTGTTTGAGTAAAAAATATCCTCCCATCAATTTTAATACTAATCGTATTAGTAGTATTATCACATGTGACGCGGACGAAGCCGCGGAGCACGGCTAGTTGAAAATAAAAGGGCTTCAGTCAGACGTTGGCCGCCACAAGGTGTCCTTGGACTAGAACAGGTAAAATATAATGGTATTGGCCATTCGAATCTTTAAATAGAATAGTAAGGCAACAAGATAAAGTTCCTCGCTGGGTGATGCAAGAGATATGTGCCTCGACCGATGGGCTAATCCTTCACAGAATTGCAACGTGGCACAGCTCGACGACAATGAGGCAGATCGAGAAGATCGACAAGACCTGGACAACACATGCGGGCCTCGGGGACTGGACAGCACTAGCGGTAGACAAACACATGGTAACCAAGGAGGGGGCCGATGGTTTCAAACACATTCGGGGATTGAGCAACATATCCGCGGACATAAATTACGGCATTACCGCGATTTTAACGCGACACATAGCAAGTGTAAAAATAAGTATGTATTTCGCTCCTGTCGTGGGTCTGGCCTAAAACAGTAACGTATTACATGGACCTACATATCGCCCACTGCGCATCGTGGGCGATGCCTAATGAAGCAATCGCTCGCACCGATGCAATGCAATGGTCCTGCATAAGCCGGCCATTGTCTTTGTGTAAATCATGCTCCGAACACGTTTCTAGACAGCGGTCTGTTTAACTCGAATAAGGAAATTATACAGAAGGGTCATTACATCAAAAAACTGAATCATTATAGTTAGTTGTCACTTGCATTCAATGGCATATTCCCTCGTCCATTGCATTCCTAAACTATCGAGCTATGATGATGATATTTTCATCATGAATGATGATCATGTAACTAGTTACTGAGATTAACGCGTTCAAACAAACTATGCTTCTTTATAATATTAGTATAGGATATTATTATTTACTTACGATATTATGTAATTTATGCCAACAGTTATACGAACCTTGGACCTATTCAATGCTAATGACACTAGTAATTGTGATCGACTGCGTAAGTACAAACGTATGTATAAGAAATATTTGTAAATGTATCATATATTACCTCTTGGTTTTTAAAAGCTGGACCAAATTACTGGAGTCAAGGTAAAATCACGTATATGAATGCAAATAATATGAATATGCAAAAAGACATATTACTTTGGTTTAAACATTCACATATACAGGAAGAACGAGTGTAGAAAGTTTGACGATACATGTATGTATACATATAATGCGAAAGTTTCAACCACGTTTCAACTACAAGGTAGTTCAATCAAATCAATCAAAGAATGGGAACATCAAGGGTACTCCAAGCCGACGAGCATTTATGCGGCGACTGATGTATGCGGCGAAAGAGTAAGTCTAGAGAGTACTGGTGCTCTACTCTCACTCCCTGCCCCGTGTTACTCCCGAATATTTGATTATAAATACATTTGATACTGGTGTTCCCAATCTGTGACGATGCCAAACACTGTTTACGGCCGACCCGGATGACACATCTGTTTAAAACGCCTTTACGACAACACGATTAAATTTCAAAATCATATTACAAGTAAACATACAAAAGCTAATAATAATATAATAATATTTAAAAGCGGATAATGGATCCGATACAACAGTGTCGTATTATTTGGAGAAAACATGTTTTTTATCTAGAACAATTAAAAGTCCCTAATATGAAGTTATCAAGTAAAAGGTACGTTGTATTTAAAATGTGTTGACTTTTTAGAACACTTGGTGGCACACAAACACTTGGCCTGCCTTTGTGATAAGTGGTTACCACCGCTTAGCGACGTTTCCAACACTAGGGGTATCACTCGCGCGTTGCTGACCCGGTTATTTAGACTCTGTGAGATAGATCACAATGGGATTCTAAAACCGTGACGGGTTACCCCAATATCTTAAAAAATATCCCGTGTTCAAAGTTTGACAAAACAGATATATATAAAGCGGAAATATACGATATAAAAACCAAAGGAAGATCGCAAACTACCCAGATCAAATAAATCGAACAATTAAGGACGAGAGCAGCATAACCGGCGAGCATCTAAAAAGAAACTTAAACTTGAAAGAGGTCAAAAGTCTTGAGAAGAATGCCGCTCTACTCTCTCTGCATACCCCGTAAGAGGGGGCTCCTGTTGCGAGAGACGTCTCCACGGCGTCATTAACTCTCTCCCTTTCGTTGAGATAGTGAGACAAGTGTATGAAGTAAATATAGTCAATTAGACTCAGTGCATTACCAACCATTCACCAATTCCAAGCTATAAATAAACAGACAAGATGCCGTATAAAGCCATGGTGCGAACAGTTGGTACTGCATGAACATTTATAGCACACATTTTGATATAGCAATACTTACTTTCATTTCAAACGGAATGTAGCTTTATATACTTCTAATTATAAATACTTCTCATCAGAAAAATATTAACGAATTTATGTCACATTTTTCTGATAATCCTTGCAAAACATAAGCATGCAAGGTGTTTCGATTTTTCTGATGATAAGTGTATATGTTTCAACGCCAAGGGTCCAACGCCACAATGGCCCCGAACGAGAAGTCACAGGTGTACACTGTCTTTTCGCCGGAAACATATTTAGGTGCCAATGAGGCAGATGGCGATTCCATCGCCGTAACTCAAGCACGGCTATACCGCCTTTGACAGCTGTCTGGTCTAGTGGTTAGAACTCCCGAATGGGAAACTTGAGGTAGCGGGTTCGATTCCCACTGAGGGCAGATATTTGTGTGATGAACACGAGTATTTGTACGTTAGTCTTGGATCTATCTATATAAGTAAATATATCGTTGTCTACTTATCATTACACAAACTTTACTTAATTTGGGACTATGTCAATTTGTGTGGAATTGTCCTACGTCTTAATTTCTTCCCATACGTATGCAGGTTTCTTCTCGAAGCATTTTGATTGCGCTCAAAGGCGCTTAAGTTCAGAAAAAACTTGCGATCTGTTCGTTGCAGGCGACTATCCAAGCCAACTGGAACTGGCTGTAACGGAATGTATCAAGTTATGAATTAACTTAAATCCGTAGCAATGCATTGTTCTTTCTTTGTTGCACACGCATCGAATACCGAAACAGAAGCCAAGGCCGCACGTAACAATAAAATTGGCAATAAAGCATAATTTCAATATATTGGCATATCGTGATAAATTATTAACATTTGTTATAAATACTTCACTTTGGTGTTTCTTGAAACGTCACACATACATTTCAAGGATGAAATCAATATTGACTAGGGGTCGAAATTCGGCCATAGTTAATTTAAATTTAAGTGTGAACCTTATAAAGGATTTTTTATTATAATTATGGTTGTTTAAATTACTAGCGGCCCGGCCCAGCTCCGCTAGGGTGGACATAGATTTTTTTCAGGGTGAATGTAGCTTTCCAATGGTGAAATAATTTTTCAAATCGGCACAGTATCTATTCTAGTAATAGTACCTAATAGTCAGGCACTCTAGTCAATCTAAGCACAGTATCACACACACAAACAAATCTTTCCTCTTTATAATGGAAATTAGTATGAATAAAATTTCATACACTTCCGCGTAATTTACGAAAAATGAAGTTTGATATAGGAGGCAAGCTGTTCGCTTGACGGACACGACACGACATCTGCGCCTCCTTCAATGTTGAACCGAAAAATGAACGACCTCCTTCCCTACTATCCCTTGAGGACAAGGGTAAAAGTAAGCCAGACATCTAAAGTAGTACATATCTCTAATTATTTCAAATACAGCCTTTTCGGTAGAGATTTATAGCTTTGTGTACGTATTGAACACGAGCCCAATTAATGTATCTAGCACCTCATTCGGTCAGCGAGCTATGTAAATTGTGCGAACGGCGCTCGAGAAACAACTTTTCATCGTTTTCTATGTGGAGAAAATACGGATTAGCGGCCACGGCCGGTCACTTAACGTCAATTAGGGCTGCATAAAATGTTTGCTCAGCCTCTGTTACCATTTTGAATTAAAACTATGCAGAACATTATCATATGGCTGTATAAAAAATTACCAGATCTGCTTGGCGGTTTCAGCCGCGTACAATATGATGTAATTGGAAAATATTTTACCAGATTGTTTTCCTGGAAGAACATCAACCAATGTGGGGAAGATTAGTAGCTGGATTGATATGATATATTTATTGTAATTTTTTTTATGTTGTCATTAAAGTTCCTCTTGTGATTGCGCATTTAAGAGAGGTAGGGCATAACGGGTTTTCCGTTCGAATTTGGAGCTGCCCGACTGGGCCTCCACCTTATAGAAGTCCGTAGCCAAATAACAATTATTTTTATGTTGTGTTCCTACGCGGTGTATAAGGTTTTCAGTAATGAGCTCTTTGGGGAGGAGGAGGAGGATTGGTATATTGTGTAGGCAGCAGAGGGATTAGTCCCATTATGCTGCCAACA
>JACCPG010005806.1:0-65961 GCA_016069955.1 Drepana arcuata | reverse complement strand
TGCCTACCCCTTGGGGGACCCTTGTGGGAAGGCGTGAGGATATATTATTTAAATTATTATTTTACTTTCAGAGAAAAGGCTGACGCAGAGACTCTGGATGCTCAATACTACAACTCAATAGCTGTGACCACAATGTACAACTTGGCGCGCCTTAACGAAGCACTCTGTATCTACAACAAAGCCGAGAAGCTCTACAAAGACATACTGAAGGAACATCCCAACTACATTGACTGTTATTTGAGGTGAGATAGAATCGGACCAACTGCTTTGTACTAAGCGTAAGCGAGTTAAGACGCGCTTGTGCTTCTGGCTACTCTGTGAGGGACTCGGCGAAATGATCAGTGTTAAGCCAGTAATTTGCACAAGTCACGTTGGCACCTATGTAAATATGTGTTATTGTTTTTCTTTTTGAAGAGAATTATAAATATACGGCCGTGAAAATATTTTGGAATATTAACCTAACAACTATTAAATAAAATTCTCTACTAATATCATAACAAATGCTGTTTTCTATGATGTTAGTTACCCAATCAAGGGGCAGAACGGCTGATTGGAATTGGAGATATAGATTTTATTAGCTGGACTTTCACTAAGAGATCTGGCGCTCTGCTCTCACTACCCCGTAAGGGACCTGGTGTGATGATATATGTTGATCAAATCTACCAATTAAATAAATTTTCACGCGAGAACCCCCCGGGTACAGCGATTCTATGATAAAAAATATTGTATTTTCTTACTATATTTCTCATTTCATTATACTGAACCTAATCAATCATAAATAGTCGAGCATAATTAAATAATTGTAAGAGACGTGTGTATGTAACAGGTTGGGTTGTATGGCGCGCGACAAGGGCCAGATCTACGAGGCGTCGGACTGGTTCAAGGAGGCCCTGAAGGTGAACACGGAGCACCCGGACACGTGGTCGCTGCTGGGCAACCTGCATCTGGCGCAGCAGGAGTGGGGCCCCGGCCAGAAGAAGTTCGAGAGGATATTGCACAACGCCTCCACTTGCAACGACGCCTACTCCTTGATAGCTCTCGGTAAGTTATCACATTATAGATAGTGCCATCCACGATGACGCGCCCCACTATTCTTCCTTATAGTTTATCCTTCCACTAATGTTTGAGTATTATCGGTACACACTGATTAGCTATGAATACACACGCATACTACAATTAATAGAGTCGGGTCATACTCCCTGCATCCCGCGACATCCTCGACTAGAAATTGGTGGGGTGCGTCTTCGTGGATGGCACTACCTATATATCAGTGTATCAATATCTATGTATCAGGCCTTCAAACATGATTTTCAACAGACTGCATTGTCAGACGGTTAATTCATTCTGGATATCGGTTGAGTCATCCTGTACATCGTTTATATTTCAGGTAATGTTTGGCTTCAAACCCTTCACCAGCCTTGTCGCGAGAAGGACAGAGAGAAGCGACACCAAGAGCGCGCGCTCACTATGTACAAGCAGGTGCTGAAGAGCGACCCCAAGAACATCTGGGCCGCGAACGGGATTGGCTGTGTTCTTGCACACAAGGTAACTTTCCAATTATATATGTAGGTATGTGAGTACTACCTATACACCTCTGCCTACCCTTCGGGGCTTGGGGGATGTCGTGAAGATATATGTATCAAATATAATTAATTTTAAGGCTGACCTCTTTTCGACGTCTCTCGTCGAGCAAGTATGCATAATAATAATAATATTAATTCAGTATCAAACTTTTTCTTATAACTATGACAGACCAGAGTCTCCTTTTAAGCATAATACCGATATTATACGAATATAACGAACGAACAGAACGGTATTATGTTCGTTCGTTAATATATGACGTTCACCATTTAGTAAGTAGTCCCGGTATCCCTTATGCTACCTTTAGGTTTGCGAGCACCACAGGCGGCGGTAACCGTTTACCACCTTTGTGGTATAAAATATATGTTTATTTGTTCAGGGTTGTGTGAACGAGGCCCGCGATATCTTCGCGCAAGTACGCGAAGCGACGGCCGACTTTCCCGATGTCTGGATGAACATCGCACACATATATGTCGAACAAAAGCAGTACATAAACGCTATACAAATGGTGAGTTTTTAATACCTTTATTTGACTATGACGTATTAGGTTTCAGACCAATATCAGTCTTCAAACAAAATCATCATAAAAAATACATTATTCAGTTCAACCATCTAGATTAATTTGTGGATTGCTACGCCGATAGTAATCGAAACGGGCGTGAATGTATGAAATGTCTGATATAAAACGTGGATATAGCGAAAAAGGTCTGTAGAATAATTAGCGCTACTCTAACATATGCACTAAGATTGGAGCCAACAAGATCAGGGTACATGTTCCGAAAATAAATCTAGAAATTAAATAGATTTTTACGCGGGTGAAACCGCGAGCCGCAACTATGTAGTATACAATAATGAAAATTACATAACTTTAAACTCTACCCCCGTAAGGGACTCGGCGTGATGATATGATGAGAATGATTAAACGGGTATATTTATTTTGGTTAGAACACCCTAATACTAACAGAATATGCCATAACGAAACATACATAAGTGCCCACCCAATTACAGGTAACCACAGCTACTACAAAAATTAAGTAAAAAAAAAAGCAAAAAAAAAAATGTTATCGTATATGTTAAATCGGTAGCATTGTTTCGTTGCCACTTGTGTATTAGTACTATGTATGTACGTGTGTGTGTGTGTGTGCGTGCAGTACGAGAACTGCATCCGCAAGTTCCGCATGCACAACGACGTGGAGTGGCTGACGTGGGTGGCGCGCGCGCACGGGCTGGCGGGCAGGCCGCACGCGGCGCGCGCCGCCCTGCTGCGCGCGCGCCGCGTGGCCCCGCACGACGCGGCGCTGCTCTACAACACGGCGCTCACGCTGCGCCGCCTGGCCGCGCACGTGCTCAAGGACGAGAGGTCCTCGCTGGACGTGGTCCTTCGAGCCGTGCACGAGCTGCAGGTGTCGCACAAGTGAGTGGCTCTACCATGCTCGCTCTATCTATCTGGAGGTTGGGCGTGGTCCTTCGAGCCGTGCACGAGCTGCAGGCGTCGCACAAGTGAGTGGCTCTACCATGCGCGCTCTATCTATCTGGAGGTTGGACTTGGTCCTTCGAGCCGTGCACGAGCTGCAGGTGTCGCACAAGTGAGTGACTCTACCATGCGTGCTCTATCTATCTGGAGGTTGGGCGTGGTCCTTCGAGCCGTGCACGAGCTGCAGGTGTCGCACAAGTGAGTGCTCTACCATGCGCGCTCTATCTATCTGGAGGTTGGACTTGGTCCTTCGACCCGTGCACGAGCTGTAGGTGCCGCACAAGTGAGTGGCTCTGCCATACGCGCTCAAGGACAACAGGAGGTTCTTCCTGGACGTGGTCCTTCGAGCCGTGCACTAGCTTCAGGTTTTGCACAAGTAAGTGAATGTACTCTATTTAATTTATTAAATGTGGTCAAGGATGAGATGTCCTCTCTGGATGTGGTCTTTCGAGCGGTACACGAACTGCAAAGGTCACTCGATTACCTGTCAGTTCTCTAGGACGTTTACCATACGTGCTAATGGGCGGAGCGTAGCATGAATCACTACGCCAACATGCGTGCACAGACGTGTTCTTATCTTGGTCCTTCGAGCTGTGCAGTGACGTCGCTGTGTCCCCGACAGGTATTTCCAGCGGCTGGCGTCGGCGGAAGGCGGCGAGGGTGCGGAGCGGGCGCGCTACGAGCCGGGCGCGGCGGCGGCGGAGGCGCGCACGTGCGCGGACCTGCTGTCGCAGTCGCTGTGGCACGTGGCCCGCGCGCGCCGCCAACACGACGAGGAGGTCACGCTGCGGGACAAGCAGCGCGAGCAGAGGGAGGCCTTCCGCAAACACCAGGTCACATGACTTACTATCGCTCGGGTGGACATAAGATTTTTATAAATATATCCTCACGCCTTCCCACAAGGGTCCCCGAAGGGGTAGGCAGAGGTGTATAGGTAATACCCACACACCCACTTCCGCCAGAGGTATATTAGGTGCCAACGTGACAGATGGCGAGTCCATCGCCGTTACTCAAGCACGACTATACATACGCCTTTGAATTTCTTCTCAGACGTATGCAGGTTTCCTCACGATGTTTTCCTTCACTGTAAAGCTCGTGGTGTGACTAATCACACCACGAGCTTTACGGAGTTTTAGTTCAGAAAAACTCATTGGTACAGTCGGGATTCGAACTGCGTCGCAGTCAACTGCTCGAACCATTCGGCCACCACGGCTTTTTATAAAAGAAAATATAGCCTATGTCACTCAGGGTGAATGTAGCTTGCCAATGGTGAAATAATTTTTCAAATCGGTCCAGTAGTTTCGGGGCCTATTCAATACAAACATAGGTACATACAAATCTTTCCTCTTTATAATATTAGTATAGACAAGAAACCGCCTGTAAGGTATTTGGCGGCCGTCTAGTCGTCAAATAGCTGGCTGTGAACTTAAGGCCGCGTTCCCGCTGAGGGCAGTTTTCACGTCTTTGTACCTGTCTCCTCTAAGGGGTAGAAGGCGTGCACCGGAGATATATTTAGATGCCAAGGTGGCGAATCTTTATATTCGAAGTCTTTGAATCTCAGACGAAACGATTTCATATCTTGGCTTTCTTTCACCACAAAGCTCGTATGCCACTACACTTAGTCTAGAAGAAATTTTATTGGTACGTCGTCAGGGTTCGAAACCTGCAAGATTGGTTTTGCGGCCTAATTGTCAATGCGCGCTCTTGAATATAAACGAAATTTTCTTCTAACAGGAAGACGAACGCAAGCGCCGCGAGGAACAACAACAGAAGAGTACCGTGGAAATGTCACAAAAGCGGCAAGAGTTCAAGGAGAAGACCAAAAACGCTCTTCTCTTCGCCGACATGCCAGTGGAGGGTAAGCCGAAGGGGCGCGGCCGGCGACGCGACGAGTACGTGTCGGACTCGGGCAGCGCCAGCGACGGGCCCAGGGGCGAGGAGGGGTGAGTTCTCAGATCATTCATTCGTTCATATCATCCGGGGTAGCCAGAGAGTTTAGAGCGCCAGTTCTCTCTAGATTTACCTCTTTCGCTTCGTCCACATTCATCAGTCTCTTCATAGAGTTCTCCGATATTCTCAGATATGATATCGATATGTTACTAGCTGTGCCCGCGGCTTCAAGTACTCCTAACTTTATTGCTTCGTGATTTTAGAGTTTTAAAAATTTGCAAAATTAAAGACTAGCACACAAGATTATCGGAAGACAACATTTATTTTATTTCAGTAATGGCATTGACACGTAGACCATAAACAATTAAACATTGTGGATGGCGGTATGGTAGCAAAGCATTAGTTGCGATGAACTAATTTTAACGCTTTAAGTACAATAGGTAGATTATTTTTTTGTATTTTTTCTGCAATGGAGCAAATAATATGTGTTAATCGAGCTAATAGTCTATCCTAGTGCAAAATTACATCAAATCACGTTCAGGAGTTTTTCCGTGAAAAAGGAACAAACTTCAAAAAATTACGTTTGTTCGTATATATTTGTTGCAGTCGCGAACAAAAACGTCGGCGCAAGAAAGAGGCCGGCGAGCGCAAGGGTCGCTCCAAGAAGCAGCGGGAGCGTGGCTCCGGCAGCGACAGCGACCCTCCCAAGAAACGTGGCAAGAAGAAGGTAAAAGATACCTATTCAGTTGTTTACGCTAAATTATCCTTAAAAATTTAGGGAAACCAAGTGTAACCGAGTTCACGGCATCGCCCAGGTAATGTACCTTTCATTGGCTAAAAAGTATTTCTTAATAAGGAGCATTAATTTAATTTAGCTTTCATAATAACAAAAAAATCTAATTTGACCTTTGATCTTAACTTAAGAGGTACTTCGGTCTGAGCTCCTGATTGCAAAGCTTGAGGTCGCAGATTCGATTCCCGGCGCGGGCAGATATTTGTGTGATGAACACGAATATTTGTACCATAGTCTTGTGTGTCCTATGTATTTACGTATATATATATAAGTATATATATATGGTTGGTTAGTTACCATAGCTGTCCCTAAATATTTATAATAAAAATAATATATCCTCACGGTTTCCCTCAAGGGTCCCCGAAGGGGTAGGCAGAGGTGTATAGGTAGTACCCACAAACCCACTTTCCGCTAGAGATATTTATTTATAGCAAATAAATAAAACAGCTTGTAGAAAAGCATTACCGCAGTTATAAATAAATGTGTCTTTACCGCACACAGGGCGAAAAAGGCATCGGGCGTAGAGAGCGAGCCAAGGCCAAAGCCGCTGAAGAGAAACTCAGCGCGAAACAACGCGCCAAGATCGTCTCCAAGGAGACTATATCTACATCGGAATCAGACTCCGATGAACGCAAGTCGCGTAGTCGCAGTCGTAGTCGCAGTCGCAGTCGCAGCGGCAGTCGCAGTCCGCCTGCCAATAAGGGCAGGAAGAGGATTATGTCTGCTTCCGATAGTGACAGGTATGTATTCAAAAGATTACTAAGCATATCATATACACATTATATCACAAGAGCAGAAGAGGTAGGCAGAGGAGAACACCCTATTTTAGCCTGATATATTCAAGTGCCAAGGTGACAGATGGTGAACTATCACTGTTTCGCAAGCACGTCTGTACTTACGTTTTTTAATGTCCCCTCAACATATGCAGGTTTCCTCACGATATTCTCGTTTATTGTGAAGCTCATTAATACACCATATTTAATTTCCAAACAACTCATTGATGGGTGGGAATCGAACTTGCAATGTTTGCGTTGCAGACGAATACTTGAACCGCTCGTCCACCTCGGTGACACTATTATTTATTATACTACTGGCTACTTGTTTATTCACTTGCCAATCGACTATTTTTCAGATCCAAATCCCGATCGAAGAGTCGATCCAAATCTCGCAGCCGATCGAGGTCGCGCAGTGCTTCGCGCTCGAAGAGTCGCTCGCGGTCTAAATCTAGGTTCGTTTTTACTATCATTTATCCATTGCTACTATCATTATATAGTACCTGGATGACCGAGCTTAGCTCGGTAAATATAATATAAAATATTATTTCGTAGGAATTACAGACTTATGAAATATTAATAATATTTTTAATGTTACCTATATAATTATGAAAAAATGTGAACTTTTAATTTAAATAAAAAATCACGAGTTAATCGGTTAAGAAATTAAAAACATATGCCAAAATAAAGAATCATCTATCTAAACATATAATAAAAATGTAACGGATTGCTGTCTGTACATGGTAGATGTATGAGAAAAAATATGATTGGGACCTTTATCAACATAAACACACGTTGTGCCATACTCTGCCACAAATCTTGTAGACGTTGATTCCGTTGTTTGTCATTTTCAGTAGCTATACGTTGTGCTACTCGCTGACGCAAATCTTGTAGACGTCGTTCCCGTTGTTCGTCATTTTCAGTAGCTACACGTTGTGCTGCACGCTGCCGGAAATCTTACAGACGTCGCTCTCGTTGTCCGTCATTTTCAGTAGCTATACGTTGTGTTATACGCTGCGGGAAATCTTACAGACGTCACTCGCTGTTCGTTATTTTCAGTAGCTACACGTTGTGCTGCACGCTGCCGGAAATCTTACAGACGTCGCTCTCGTTGTCCGTCATTTTCAGTAGCTACACGTTGTGTTATACGCTGCGGGAAATCTTACAGACGTCACTTGCTGTTCGTTATTTTCAGTAGCTACACGTTGTGCCGCACGCTGCCGCAAATCTTGTAGACATCGCTCCTGTTGTTCTTCATTTTCAGTAGCTATACGTTGTGCTGCTCGCTGACGCAAATCTTGTAGACGTCGTTCCCGTTGTTCGTCATTTTCAGTAGCTACACGTTGTGCTGCACGCTGCCGCAAATCTTGTAAACGTCGTTCCTGTTGTTCGTAATGTTCAGTAGCTACACGTTGTGCTGCTCGCTGCCGCAAATCTTGTAAACGTCGTTCCTGTTGTTCGTAATGTTTAGTAGCTACACGTTGTGCTGCACGCTGCCGGAAATCTTACAGACGTCGCCCTCGTTTTCCGTTATTTTCAGTAGCTACACGTTGTGCTGCTCGCTGCCGCAAATCTTGTAGACGTCGTTTCCGTTGTTCGTAATGTTCAGTAGCTACACGCTGTGCTGCACGCTGCCGCAAATCTTGCAGACATTGCTCCCGTTGTTCGTAATGTTCATTAGCTATACGTTGTGCTGCTCGCTGCCACAAATCTTGTAAACGTCGTTCCTGTTGTTCGTAATGTTTAGTAGCTACACGTTGTGCTGCACGCTGCCGGAAATCTTACAGACGTCGCCCTCGTTTTCCGTTATTTTCAGTAGCTACACGTTGTGCTGCTCGCTGCCGCAAATCTTGTAGACGTCGTTTCCGTTGTTCGTAATGTTCAGTAGCTACACGTTGTGCTGCTCGCTGCCGCAAATCTTGCAGACATTGCTCCCGTTGTTCGTAATGTTCATTAGCTATACGTTGTGCTGCTCGCTGCCGCAAATCTTGTAAACGTCGTTCCTGTTGTTCGTAATGTTTAGTAGCTACACGTTGTGCTGCTCGCTGCCGCAAATCTTGTAGACGTCGTTCCCGTTGTTTGTAATGTTCAGTAGCTATACGTTGTGCTGCTCGCTGCTACAAATCCTTTAGACATCGCTCCCGTTGTTCATGATTTTCAGTAGCTACACGTTGTGCTGCACGCTGCCGCAAATCTTGTAAACGTCGTTTCTTTTGTTCGTAATGTTCAGTAGCTACACATTGTGCTGCACGCTGCCGGATATCTTACAGACGTCGCTCTCGTTGTTCGTAATTTTCAGTAGCTACACGTTGTGCTGCACGTTGCCGGAAATCTTGTAGATATTGTTCCCGTTGTTCGTAATGTTCAGTAGCTACACGCTGTGCTGCACGCTGCCGGAAATCTTGTAGAAGTCGTTCCCGTTGTTCGTACTTTTCAGTAGCTACACGTTGTGCTGCACGTTGCCGGAAATCTTACGGACGTCGCTCTCGTTGTTCGTAATGTTCAGTAGCTACACGTTGTGCTGCTCGCTGCCAGAAATCTTGTAGACGTCGTTCCCGTTGTTTGTAATGTTCAGTAGCTATACGTTGTGCTGCTCGCTGCTACAAATCCTTTAGACATCGCTCCCGTTGTTCATGATTTTCAGTAGCTACCCGTAGTGCTGCACGCTGCCGGAAATCTTACAGATGTCGCTCTCGTTGTCCGCTATTTTCAGTATCTACACGTTTTGCTGCTCGCTGCCGCAAATCTTGTAGACGTCTTTCCCGTTGTTCGGAATGTTCAGTAGCTACACGTTATGCTGCTCGCTGCCGCAAATCTTGTGGACGTCTTTCCCGTTGTTCGGAATGTTCAGTAGCTACACGTTATGCTGCTCGCTACCGCAAATCTTGTGGACGTCGTTCCCTCTGTTGGTCATATTCAGCGGCCACAAAGAAGCCCTCGTGAAACATCTAAGACCTTTCTGCTCGTATAATGTTAGTCAAGTTTTGCAAGACTTGTGGGACGAGCGGAAGGCTGATTATTTTCATTGATTTGTTGAAATGAGTCTTGTTTATCGATCACTATTTTCTTGAAGGTGTTCTTGAGATGAGTCTTCTTCTTCTTTTAGGCATTTTGTCATGTAAGTAAAAAATTTATTTTATATATAATACGTCTACAATAACGTAACGTCAAACCAAAAACTCATTGGCTTAAAGTTTGTTGCTTAGCAACGCTTTATTGTTGCTGTGTCGGTAAAGCAGTAGCGAAATTCAAATTCTAATGAAATTGTAGGAGATTTTCATTGCCTAAAAACACGGATAAAACAACTTTTTTTTTAAATGAAACCTAGCTAGATCAATTTATTGCCCCCGAAATCCCCCCCGTACCAAAATTCATGAAAATCGTTGGAGCCGTTTCCGAGATTCAGATTATATATATATAAATAAATATACAAGAATTGCTCGTTTAAAGGTATTAGATTAGATATTATACAAAAGCTGCGCCTCCCGTTTTCACCTAAGCCACATTTGATTAGAACCGTTAGTCCTGGGACATTATCTATCTGCTAGTAAAAGCTGCGAAGGACTGCTGGCAGATGCTGGATGCGACAAGCTGAAGACAGGGCGCTATGGCGCTCATTAGGGGAGGCCTATGTCCAGCAGTGGACTAAAGTGGGCTGATGATGATGATGATGATGATAATAAAAGTTCCCTTAAGATCGGTCCAGCCTTTTCGGATTATGTGCATATTCGCTTAGAAAACAAATTCATTTTCATATTGCAGACATTGCAATATAATATGTTAGTATAGACTTAGCTTAAAAGAGTTGAGAACCAAATATTTTTATGGTTTGAAAATCATAATATATTATTGTGTAGGTCCAAAAGCCGGTCGAGATCCAAGAGTGGATCCCGTTCGAAGAGTCGCTCCAGATCAAAGAGTGTATCCAGATCGCGATCCAGGTAAGATTTGTTGATCCAAATGAACTGAAGACAGATAGATAGGTAATCAGTGTTTACCGTTAAAACTCAAACGTTTGTCGAAGGTTGCACACTTACACTGTAAACTATAGGAAAGAATAGTGGGGCGCGTCTCCGTGGATGACACTATCTATATGGTATTATCTACATGGTCTGTCTGATCATTATTCAACATTCTGTGTTAGTTTACGCAGTTTTTAGAACGAGTTAATTAGTTATTATTTCCACATCTCTATGCATAGATACGTGGATTTGTGATGATTTCTGTAAGTATATTTTTATTTTTCAGGTCGAAGAGCAAGTCTCGTTCCAAATCGAGATCAAGGTCTCGTTCTAAGAGTGGATCTCGTTCCAAAAGTAGATCTCGTTCCAAGAGCAGATCGCGTTCCAAAAGCAGGTCCAGAAGCGGATCCAGAAGTCGATCCGGCTCCAGGTCTCGCTCCGGATCCAGGAACTCCAGACCTGACACACCAGTGTCTAGGAAGTCTGTGTCTGCGAGTGAAGATGAAGCTTAGTCTGTATTATGTCTATCCGTTGTTATTTCACGAATAAATTCTATTGTATGTAATTACACACACGGGGTGTTTTTTCCTACCTGGCTGGTGGCTTTCTTTCCTGGACCTCAGCAATGACAATTCAAATACAACAAAGGGGTGATTTTGCTTTGTCAAGTTTTTTTATTGTAGCTACAGATTGAATTTTAGTGCTCTTAAAGCCTATTTTAATAATGGTCTTGCCGATGTGTATTTCCATCATTAAAAAAACGTGAGAAATTGCTGCGTATGACATCTACTTCTATATCTCTACTCCTGACATCTATACTGCGTAGGACATCAAACTTCCGTTTTCGCAACTCTTCCAAGCGTTTTAACTTTAGCTAGTTACGATATTGAATGTAAATATCCTCCTGGTATTTTAACTCTGTTTATAAAGACGCGACGTTTATAAGTAAAAACGCAATATTTTATCCAATTCCCGAAGTATTCAATTGTAGATATACAAATGTCTGGTACAATATTAATCGAGCGATGCTTATAACCCAATCTGAGTTATGACGGTAACTGATTTTATGGTAACGTCGAAATCGAAAGTGCGAAGTTAGTAGAGCTGATTGTTGGACTTGCATATAACCCCGATTTCTAGATCTTCGGATCAGTTTCTCCGCTTGAAATATTGAAAAGTCCTAATTATATTAATAATTGATACATTTTATTAAAAAAAATAGGGCTATAACCAATGCGATCCGTGTTATTTTACTTTCTTCGGCATGATCTAGTGACGATAAGTCTGTTAACTATTGAAAGAACCGTTCTGAAGGTAGGCGTTGATAAATTTATTTACGGGTGTACACCCGTATTGTCACCAAAATGCTTATATTATATTATGTATACTTATATTTTTATTGAAAATACATGTCTACCTGTGTTCCTACATAGTTTGTTTTATTGGACACTAGGTGTGCTCCGCGCGTTCACCTGCTTTATATTCGATTATACATAGGATTAATATCTCACGCCTTCCCACAAAGGTCCCCAAATGGGTAATCAAAGGTGTATAGGTAGGTAGTACCCACTTTCCGCCAGAGATATATTTTAAGTGCCTACGTGACAGATGGAGAGTCCGTTACTCAAGGACGACTACACATACGCCTTTAAATATCTTCTCATCTCAAACGTATGCAGGTTTCCACTTGAAGTTTACATTTACTATAAAACTCGTGGTGTGACTAATCACTGTACTTGTGTTAAAAACTCGTCGAACTTGCAGTCTTTGTCTTGCAGGAAACTACTCGACCCACTCGGCTACCAAGGCTCTTTAGGTACCTATACATAGCACTTTAACTGAAAGGTTTGAAGCATCCTCTTTCAACTTAACAAATACAACACTATAAACTATGAGGAAGGATAGTGGGGTGCGTCTTCGTGGATGGCACTATCTGTACCAGGGCGGCAGAATTTTGAACACGTGAAACACGTTCAGTATCCCACGCTCGACATTGATTTATGCTAGACGAGAATATTATATGCGAAAGACGAAGGAAACATCGCAAGATGTTATTTACTTTAATTTTATAATTAAACTCTAAAATCATGAAAACCGACTTTATTACAAGCAACTTGCAAACGACTCTGTAACTTATATGTATAAGCTTATTTTCAATTATTCAACATTTAAATTTATTTATTCAAAATAAAGTTCATAAAGTAAATTAAACACAACCGCTCCTCTTTGTCAATAAAAATTTAAACTACATAAGTCAATTCCAAAGTGATTCATGAGTTCAAGTATTGAGAATACACGGAACAAAGATAACTCCATGTTCCTACAGCTAGATTACACAAAACTAGGAACTCATTTGTCGAGCAAGGTATACGCTTCTTTAATAAGCTACCTCGGAAAATAATTGAATTACCTTTTGTAGAATTTAAAGCTGTCGTTAAAAGTAAATTAATTCAAAAGGCTTATTATAAAACATCAGATTATTTTAATGATGGCCATGCATGGCAATGAATTGCTCCTCTTGTACAGAGTTTATATATGTAACTACCCCTACGTAAAAGGGAACAAATGTTAAAAAGCAAACCGGGGAGTTTGTTTCGCCGTTTCTTCTCCTGGCAGGTATTTTTTCTTGGAAACGGTGGTAACTTTAGTTTATATTAAACGTGACGTTCAATAAGTGTTCCCTGTGTTCCTAACGTTGAATAAAATATTTAGATTTTGAAGAAACAGAACTATGATTTCCTAGTACTTATGTATAAGTGACAAAATTCTTACAAGTTAATTAATTTGAGCCTCATATACGAGCGTTTTATTGAGTCTCTTGAATCTATCTTTATTATAATGAAATCTCTTTTATAATGATACAGACGAACAAGATATACAAGGTATGTTTACAATAAATCTTGTTATAATATCGACAAATATACCCATGCAATCATGCAATACAAAGCTGTAACATTCAAATAAAACATTTAATAACACTACTATAAAAGATAACAATAATAATTTAATTATTATGAGTATATTCGACTAGGTTGGAATATTACAAAAACAAAATCACAGATTTTTCTATACATATCTATATAAGTTAATATACCTAATGCAGTTTATAATTAAACACGGGTTGAGTATTATTTCATACAAAATTGTTACTTTATAATGACATTTAAATATGAAACCGTAAAAGACTTGAGTACACTAAAAGTTGGGTTCTGAATTATATACCTACATGTTTTTTTTCACAGTTAGTTTACTTGAGTTCCATAGTTATAAAGGCCAGAGCTTGATAAGTACTTTGCTGTATAGACTTAGGTAGCAAAGTATTTCAAGCTGCACACACATATATAATCACGCCGAGTCCTGCCCGGGGTAGGCAGAGAGTAGAGAGATAATCCTTTATACTATTTTCTGAGGTCTTAAATATCTTTCTATTGGAAGTAAGTCTAATAGACTACAATATAATCCCTAATATATTTTTACAACTCCGATAAAAATGTATCACTCTAAATAATTAAGTATATTAAAACTCTTACAAATTGCTATTTGATTAAAAATCTATTAAAAATTCGAGTATGTGGCAGTATTCGTTTGAAAAGTTTTATCGTTCTTATATTGTAGCATTTATCTATGATTAAAAAAAATCACAAATATGCGAATAAGAATCATATACCCTATGATAATATTTAGTGAACTTTATCGTGCGCTAAAATGTGTTATATATTAACGATCTAATGACTAGATTCCTATGACTCGTTATCTACATTCACTATGTATTAACAATACTTAGAGCAAATACATGTATGCAAATTTGAGTGATTTTTTTATAATGTATGTCGTCTGTATGTTATTAATGTCCATAAAATAAAGTGTTGTGCCCAAATTGTGCGTACCCCTTTAACAAAAAACGAACGGGAACGTTTTAAAGATAAGATAAGATAGTAATAAAGGTGTCTCAGAAAATAGGAAGTTGTTCAAAGATGTAATAAAATTGCAAGGAACAAATAAGTACTTTCTTATTTCAGCATAAAAATCTGCTGTAACGATAACTTATACATGAGCAATCTAACTACGATTTTATGACATTTATATTTTCTAACTTAAAACCCATAAAACCACAGGGTGAATATTATTGTAATTTTTCGAGCTGTTTTATTTCTCCATCTTGAGGACATACACAACACCGACGTTTTCTAGAAGACAACTGTTCTATTTTCTGAGCCATTCTGTATAGTATCCAATATGCTAGTAACATCAAGCGTATCCATATTAGTCACTTTTTGTAATATATATAGAATTGACATAATTTATTCTAAGATTTTTGGAAGTGATTGCATTTTCACGTTATCAGGAATACCATCAATCTTTCTAATAGTTATAAACATTCATATAAATATTTATATTGATTTTTTAATGGTGAAATTATAGATACAAACTTTCATGATTTCCAACAGTGATAATATCTCATTATAAATTACTAGTAAACAGCAAAAATATTTGGCCATAAATAAAACGGCTATTACAAACTCAAGATAATAAAAAAGGGCAATTTTTTAATAGAATATATGAATAAAAAGGATCTGCTAAAATAAAGACACAATGGACGGAGAACATTTGAAATAAATGCCTGTGAATATTTAAACGAATATAAACCTAAGCTTCAACAGAACAGAGTCCATATAAGACATATGGACTCTGTTCTGTTGAAGCTTAGGTTTATATTCGTATACACTGGTAATTATTAAACATTCTTTAAATTAATGACTTATTCTTTGTTTGCCCCATTGGACAGGCCGAAGGAGACGGCACCGTTAGGCATTGTGGATTGGGGACCTCCGAGGAATGATGTGAATGTGGTATCCCTGCTCATGGGCGGTTCTAGACCTTCAATCGGTATGCAGTCCAGAGTGGGGACCGTGTATTCCCTGCGGCAAAGAAATTAAATTTCATTACACAGTAATTAGAGAAACTCCAGTATTATTCCTTTTTGTAATATTAGGTATCAACTTGATCATTTTATATTGCCTCTTAATTCTTTATGAAGACCTATTTTAGAACCGACTTCAAAAAAGGAAGAGGTTATAGAGCAACGCGAGTCAACGCGGTCACATTAACTTGACGCATCGCTGGAATGCGAGGCCCCGCCCGCTTCCCCCCGCATTCCCTTAGCTCGCCCGGCAATCGTCAGTATGGTTAGCATCTCTGTTACCGATACGCGCGTCGATATGTTGACTAGTTTTCTGTTGCTATTGTTGTTATTGGATATTCTGTTACGTTTTCGTTATTGTTTAAGTTTGGTTTGTTTTTGTTAATTTTGGAAAATTTTTGTTACTACAAATTTTTTAACATGGGGAAATCTATACACAGTGAAGGGAGAAATCTTGTGTTGAAAGTGTTTTAAAACAAACAAAATAGTTTTCAATTATGTTGTATAAAAAATACATGATGCAACATATTGCAAGATTAACAAATAAAACCTATGCTCCAAAATAAAAAATATAGTTTTTATTTAGCTACATGCTTTTTTTTCGCACCGTACCTGACCGCCAAAATGACGTCATCAAAGCCATGCGTCAAGTTAATGTGAGTTCTAAGTTCTACTGTATGTATTTTTTTTATATACATAGCTCTCCAATTTCTCTCACATTTGTGGACGGATTCTATGTGAATATCAATCCTTAACAATTGTAGTATCAAGACTCTAATAATAACCCTAAATAATACATTGAAGAAAGTCTTTTAACTCAACCTATCAATACACCTCTAGGAGAAAAACATTACTCACATGGATACATTATCCTGTGACTGCACGGAGTCATTGACAAGCTGCGGCAGGCGGTCTGGTGCGGCGGTAGGTTGTGTGGTGGGGCGGCTACTGAATAAGTACACGCCTACCATCGCCAGAAGATATGATAAGAAATACAGGGCGTGGAACTGGGAATAAAGAAAAATGCGCATGATAAGAGCAAATCCTACTGATATTATGAGAATGTTTGTAATGTCTGTTCCTCTGACATTTCTGTGCAGACTTTCTTTCTGAGGTGTTTCTCATCAATGACTTACAGCTTGCAGCATTGACAGTTATTTGAAACTGTAATTCAGAATTAGCAGGTAACTCATACTATCAATTCTTTCAAGCTGAATGTGGGCTTTGTATGACTCAATGGCTTATGACTCAATATAGCTTAATGTGTCAATTTATTTACACAAAACAAAACTCACCTTAAACTGGAAAATGTACATTCCAGCAATAAGTGTGTAGTAATCAGATGATAGAAACGACAGATGCAGTATAATGGAGCCCGCATCTCGGAGCATGAAGCATTGCAGTGTCTGGAATATTGTCTGTACGAAGCAATAACTGCTCAGCTGTATTATTGTATCCAACTCATACCAGTTGAACATCATCAGTTCGCCAAATTCCAGGAAGAATGTTTGAGAGCATGAAACTGCACTGCCAATCAAACCAAGTACGGCAAGGTAATCCGAGCAGGAGTGTGTTTTGAGCATCATCTCTTGGAGCACTGTTACCATTGCATATAGGAGGGAGCCACCGAGGCAAAGCATGTCTCCAACTAATTGATTTTTACCTGAAACAATAAATTATTGTCTACTGTATCCAATATAAAACATTGATTGTAATTATGTTTTTATTAATTAATGTAAAAATCAATCACTGTACCTTAAACACTCAATGTGTCAATGTTAAAACATGTGAATGGCACAAATTTTGATCAAATTTTGTGTGGACAGTTTGGAGCTAAATTTAACCTGATAGAAGGTGCCTTTGCTGGCAGGTTTGCTTGGGACAAAGGGTTACACACACTTATTTTGTACACAATATTTTTTATATTGCAAGCTTACCATCAGTAGGGGCACCTTCAACGTCAGCCCACACAACGCACACCACAGCCATAAGCCCAAGGGTTGCCCCGGCTACGTGGGCCACACCAAGTCTCTGACCTCTCCATGCTCCACCAACAAGTGCAGCTCCAACACCACTGCAAGCTAGCAGCTGTCAACTCAGTACTGATGTGTAACGCTGAGACAGGACTAGTAGCCAGTTAGCTTCCACATCCAGGGAACATGCAATAATCAGCACCCACCATCTTCTGTAAATGAGGTAAGTTTTTGATGTAATATTCCTTAGATTATGACAAAAACATGTCTAATCTGGTTAGATTACTAGTAGGCTAAGAAGAGCAGCATTATTGCACAGGAAAGCATTGCCAATTCTCTGAACAAAAACTTCTTTGATGAATAAAATATATAGGGCCGCTTCTTACTGGGGTTGATTACTCATGAAAGCTGTTGATAATACTGATCAAATGGCTTAAATGTCTCACATGTACCACAAACTTCACTTTTACTGATTGATATAGTCCAATAGACTAAAATAGAGAATAAGCTGATAACAGTTTGGCTTTACTAATTAGTCTTGTCTGCTAAGGCTACTAGTAAAAAATACATTGAACCAAAACTTACTTGGTCAATTTCTTAACACCGTTACACAGTAGGGTCGGAGTAAATAATATGAAAAGCGCTAAATAAGGAACTATTAGCTGAGAAGTAGTAGGAAACTGCCAAGTCGCACTTTGTAGTAATGTTGTCAGTATACATTTGCCGCTCAAAAGCAAAGATAGGACTTGACCCAAAAGAATGCTTCGCCACACCTTCCTGGGGGATAAAAAATCATTTTTATATAGATTTCAAACGATAAAATGCACAAGGAGGTCAGATTACTGGTACTAGCCATCGCCCAAGTTCTGAGAAATAAGCTTCAATTTTATCACTGAAACTAGGGTCTTCCATCGCTGCGGTGATTGTTTACTTCGTATTTAAACAGAAGTAAGCTTAAAAAGTATGTGATTCACAAAGGAAAATAAAATATTCCGATATTTAGCCATTATCCCACCCTCAAAAATTGACGTTAAGTTGACTGACGACTGACTGAAAACTGAATAAAAATGTCATCGAGATAGAACCTTGCCTCAGTTGTATATATTATAAAAATATACTATTTTTTTAAAATATGATGTACCCTGTACCCATAGGCATGTATACATTAGAGGTTTTTTTGTTTGGTTTTAGTAGTATTTGGAGGATATGAAACAGAAGTTAATTTTTAAAACAATTTTAGGATTTTTTCCACCACCGTTTCCAGGCGTGGGTAGTAACTGTCACAGTATCAGTATACTCTGTAATCTTTGGTAGTAACCAAAGACTAACATGTTATGTTATGGTAGTGTAGTAACTTTCAGATAGAGTAAACAAAACATTGCGTGCTTGAAAGGAGTAGGCAGTAGTAAGCTTCGACAATTTTGTAATAATTGTATCGTGATCATATAACTTATTCAGTTCAGGACCGTGTGGAAATAAGCATATCACCGTAAGATAACTTAATTTAACGATGGGAGATGGTAAGTACAACATAATTTTATGGTACAGAAATTGGAAGCTGGTTTTAATAAGTATTTTATCTTTTACAGAGGACGTCATTCGTAGACGTCTTCTAATAGATGGAGATGGAACAGGTGACGATAGAAGACTGAATGTGTTACTAAAAACATTAATAAAATGGTGTAACAGTAGCGATGAAAAGCCAGAAGAGAGGTTAGGATTTGCTATGAATTAAAAAAAAATTTTATAAGTTATACCTTAGGCTTAAAAGATTAATCCGAAATATCTATTGTTTTTTTAGTAAATCAACACATGACCGCATGCTAGCTCAATTGGCACAATGCGAATTTGCAGTCACAAAATCGCAATTGGGTTCCGAGATGATGGCAGCCGAGTTAAAAAGCTATGAAGCACTATCTAAAATTCTTGAAACTGGTATTGAAGTTGCTAAAGGCAACATTGACAAAAGTAAGGCAGATTTGGCACAGGCGAAGACTGTGCGTAAGAATCGTATAGAATATGATGTACTGGCAAAAGTAATAAGTGAGCAACCAGACAGAAGAGAGACTTTAGAACGTTTGAGTACATTGAAAACTGAACTCTCAAGTTTGGAAAGTACAAAACAGCAGTTAGAGAGTCGCTTGGCACTAAGGAAGAAACAATTTCATGTTCTTGTAACGTCAATACATCAGTTACAAGCTTTGTTGGATGAACCCGATGATATGGAGTCAATTTCTGATGATGTTGAAATGAGGGAAATCTTAAATGAAAGTTCATCATAAATAACTTTTTTATTTTATAAAACTTTTTATAGAAAACTATTTTGTTAATAAAATAACTTAAAACTTATGATCTGGCCTTTCCATCTGCATAATAAAATGATTCAGTACAATCTGAATGCTATTAAATTGATTTTTTTTTCTGAGAATGCACATGTTATAATAACATTTGCCCAACTTCCCAAAGGTTTCCCAGAGGTCTAACAACAAATGCTTTTACCTTTTTTATCATATTTAAGTGGTCTGTGATTTCCCAGATATGTATTATATTATGTACTAGCTTTACCCCGCGGTTTTACCTGCGTATAAAATTATAAATCGATTTCATTAGTATAAGAATCCCTAATCCTTTCTAGCAATAAATATAGTCTATGTCACTCAGGGTCAATGTAGCTTTCTAATGGTGAAGGAATATCTGAAATTGACACAGTAGTTTTTTAGTTTATTCATTACAAACATAGTCACACACGAAAATACAAATCTTTCCTCTCTATAATATTATGTAACACAATTTTTTTTTTGAAACTTGCTATTTTCCTTACATACTAACTAAAGCTCATGGTAAGATAAATCATTACCTATACAGTCAGTTCAGTACAAGGTACCTACCACATGTACTGAAGTTCAGAAAAGGGAGACTAGTGTTTCAACTTGACAAAACATTTGACCACACTCTGTCTGCATTAGTATTTCAACAAATTGTATATTATTACTGCTCATAGGGCTTTACAAGATACAAGGGTACACAATGGTTAAATATTTAATTGTGTTAGACCATGTTCCTTGTTAAGTAAACATGCATGTCAACTTTTGTTTTGTTAGGAAGTTGTTTGGAGGGGTCACTGAATATATAATGCTATATTGTGTAGGTACTCTAAACCGACGAGCATGTATGAAGAGACTGATGAATGTGATCGAAGTGGCGCTCTATACTCTCTGCCTACCCCGTTAGGGACTTGGCGTGATGATATGTATGTATATTATGTATAGGATCATAAAAAATAAGTTTTTTGTGTCTCATTTTTAATATTATATATGTGTGACATAATATATCCTGCTTGATAGAAGGTAGATAGGAATTACCAATAGTGATGTTAAAATAAAGACTCGATGTCACGGCTGTTATAGGGGCTCAGGCATTCAAAGCTTTGATTATGGTAATTAAACCTCGAAAACTTCTCTCGCTAAAATTTTGCGCGTACCTACAAATCCTACAATAGATTCATTTCATTATCGCGCGAAATTCAAATGTCATAAGATGTAACAGTATGTTATAGTCACTACTTAATTCGGAATTTTAACTTATGTATACTCACGCCTATCCACAAGGGTCTCCGAAGGGTTAGGCAGAGGTGTATAGGTAGAACCCACACACCTAATTTTCGCCATAGATATATTTTAAGTGCCAACCAATGATGAATTATATATAAACCTCATTGGTGCCAACATGACAGATGGCGAGTCCATCGCCGTCACTCAAACACGACTTTGAATTTCGTCTGAAACGTATGCAGGTTCCTCTCGATGTTTTCGGTAAGCTCGTTGTGTGACTAATCACTGTACATAAGTTTAGAAAAACTCATTGTTACAGTCGGGATTCCAATGGAAACTTCTAATCTGACTTTTCCATATAAGTAAAGAGTACCTTTAACTTTTACCTATGAATGAGGCATGAGTCATGCCTCATGCAAAAGGAGAGGAGGAGAGAGAACTTTCATACGGTTCGAGAGGAAACTTGCATACGGTTGAGAAGAAATTCCAAGGCTTATGTATATTGTATAGTCGTGCTTGAGTAACGGCGACGGACTTTCCATCTGTTACGTTGGCACCTAAAATATATCTGGCGGAAAGCCACACACCTTTGCTTACTACTACGTTTTCCCTTGTGGGATGGCGTGAGGATACATAAAAAATTGCATGTCAGACTAGACATTTATCTACCTGCTACAGTTATTCCCGAATGCATTCTAATCTAACCCGCATGTAGCGAATTCAGCTAATGGCTTCTAAACAAATTATACATTTTGAATGCACTAAAAGTAATTAATTATTTATACTCTATTGCTACCTCAGAATACAGAAAGAACCAGAAGCCGCGTTGAGCTCTAATTACAAGCCGCGCGCTGTGTCCAAAAATCATAACTTGCGCCCCGCACCCGTCTCACCTCCACCCGCGTAATGTTGCTAGCTCAGACATTACTTACCCGTTTTGGGGTAAATGTTTAGGTCAGATATACTATTACACACACACACTTTTAATGAAATCCACATACTGATCGGATTGCTACAAACCCAAACATAGGTAATTAAAAATATTATTACTACCTACTAATTTTAAACATAAACAGGGTTATTAGTTATTAGTACTACTGCAACGGCCAGCAAAAGAGGCATTGATGAACGAAATGAATGAACAAAAGTAGCAGAACAAAAGTTGTTTGTTTTAATGTACAGACAGAATATACCCCTAAAAGCACGCTGACTAAGTGATTAACCCTGTATAAATATTTGTAAGCTGTTAAGTAGATTTAAAAAATATATATCATCATCAGCCTTATAATAGTCCACTGCTGGACATAGGCCTCCCCTAATGAGTGCCATAGCGCATATTTTACTAGTTATCATATAATTATATAATAACTAATAAAAGTTTGCATCCTAGGGAAAATTGCAACTCTCAATATTTGGCAACACTATTTACGACAATAATAGACCGAACAATTTATTCAATTATCAATTAACACAACATCTAAATGTACTACTTACGTATGAAATGTGATCCCATATTGTTTTTTTTTTTAGCCCAGCTGAATTTTTACACGTTGGGACGACACAGGAAGGCATAATTTAATTAAATCTTGCAGCGGTGAAGCGCGTCACGCGCGATGAGTGACTAGTCGCGTTCGCGTAAAACTACTCTATTTTAGAGTAGTTTTTTAGGCTTCAGTATTGGGCGCGTTAACGGCTTCTGGTTCTTTCTGTATTCTGAGATTGCTACTTATACATTCTAATAGGTGAGTGTCTGTCATTGTCTATCAAAATTGAGAGCCTAATTCAGTTAATTAAACATTTTAACAGTGCGATATATTAGGTAGGTATAATATGACGAGATACAATTTAAAACTACGTATAATATTTTTAATAGGTACTTTAAAGTAAGTAAGCACTTCTGTCGGCTCGGTTGTTTAAAAATAAATTCAAAATCAGAAATAGCTTGAGAGGTGGGGTTTCTTTTACGAATGCGAATTGTAAAAACAGACCGTAAAAGTATTTACCTATTTATATCGAAGTTTTTATTATTAACGTAATTCCTTAAACTTGATAACTTAAAGCAATCCAAGTGACCCTTGATGGAACTTGCTTCAGGCCCGGCGCTGACTTAATCCGGTACTGCACATGATCCTTGACCCATGATACCCTACACGTATTCCCTAGGGCTAAATGAGCACATGAAAACAGGTAGGGAACAACACGCTATTGTCTGGCGGGGACAGTGTCTCTATCTTCTTATTATGCTGCTTTTGCGATGAGTAAGGTACCCGTATAGAATGTCTGCTACCAGAATCGGTATTGTTTCGACCATTGTAGGTACCACTAACGCAGTAAGACCCATCATGGTAGGCACCGAGTCACAACTTCAGTAGGTAATATGTATCTATATGTAAATACATATCAACAAAGAGCCGTGGTGGCCGAGTGGTTCGAGCAGTTGCCTGCGACGCAAAGGTCGCAAGTTCGAATCCCGACTGTACCAATGAGTTTTTCTGAACTTAAGTACAGTGATTAGTCACACCACGAGCTTTACGGTGAAGGAAAACATCGAGAGGAAATCTGCATTCGTCTGAGAAGAAATTCAAAGGCGTATGTATAGTCGGGCTTGAGTAACGGCGATGGACTCGCCATCTGTCACGTTGGCACCTAATATACCTCTGGCGGAAAGTGGGTGTGTGGGTATTACCCATACACCTCTGCCTACCCCTTCGGGGACCCTTGTGGGAAGGCGTGAGGATATTATCATCATATCAACATTGATGTGCATGACGAGACTCAAACGACGCATATGTATTCAGCCTACCTTACTGACCCTAGAGAAAAGTGTTGCCAATTATAATTTAAAACTTCGTAGCTTGTTTAAGAAAGCGTTATCGAATGCTCTTCAGATTGCTACGAAGCTACGAGGTGCTACGAATACGAGATTAATGGTTACGAAATGTACCAATGGCTTCTCCGTTTTGGCCTTCATTGTTGTGATGATCGATATAATTAAAACGATTGCCACCATTCTACTTGTATTGTGTTCGTTCATACATTGAAAAGCTAAGTTTCTGTTTCTATACAAATTGAAACAAAAATTTCGAGTAGGTACTCTTGACGTTCCCGTCCTTGAGTATTTTGATTATATTATAGTATACGGATTTCAACTACGTAGTTGGAAAGTGGTCTTCCCTTATTAAATAATGCATTACATACAATACATTTATTAAATAATGAAGCTAATATCCCGGCTCTTTTGACGGACATCACGATACAAACTGTGACCACACGAGTTAAAGTGACGTAAAGTAAGTAAAATATTTACTTTTGTAACATATTGCATTATTGAGTGATACAACGCACACGTGCGTTGCGTGTGTGGCATATCTAGGGCCATCTAAATGTTGATACCTACCTAAGGTAATATGTCATTCTAAAGTCTATAAAACAATATTAAATATTAATAGCCCGTCTGCAGAGCGGACAGACAAGCGAAACTGCACATTATAATTAATTACATACATACATATCATCACGCCAAGTCCCTAACGGGGTAGGCAAAGAGTATAGAGCGCCAGTTCTCTCTAGACTTACATACCTCTTTCGCTTCGTCCACATTCATCAGTCTCTTCATACATGCTCGTCGGTTTCGAGTACTCTTAACGTTTCCGTCCTTCAGAGTCCGATCTATTTGATCCAGGTAGTTGGAACGTGGCCTTCCTCTGCCTCTTCTTGCACACACTTTTGCTTTGTATATCTGTTTCGTCAATCTTTCTTCACTCATCCTTTCTATGTGTAATAAAATTATAATTAATTTTATTAGTTAATCCAATATAATATCCAAATATCCACCTATTTACACGCTCAACACCTATATTTTAAAAGAATTGACCATTACCACATGTATCTGCGTATATATTTTATATTTTACTTCATAAGTCATCCTTAAAGGCTAATGGTAGTGTTTCTATCCTCCAATTTTTACATAGATCTTGAACTTCTACTTTTGATGTACCTAATTATTGTAGGAAACCTATTTTTGAAAAATACTTAGTAGCCTTAAGAATCAAAATATACAGACTTTATGTAACAGGACTTTTTGTTGCAACAGTACATACCTATTAGTCAAAAAGTAAACTTTTAACGCGCAAGTCCAACAACCTTACGTCCCTACGCTTAGCTCAGAGCTTTCAGCCGTTCACCATTCTGTACCGACCAACGTTTGCGGTCGCACGTCGCTCCCTGCCGGCAAGAGACTCCGATAACTCAGGTCTAAGTTATAAAGTAACATGCCTTCCTGGTGGGACTATTTGCACTTCAACAGACAATACAGTAACAAAAGGAACCTAGAGGAAGGCCTTTTTCAGATCGCTTCCCAAACGTGCAATATTCTTGTTAAAGTTAACAATACGAATAACATAAATCTTACAAGAAATAATAGAAACGACGAGTACGGTTGTGCCGGCCCTCCTGAAGGGAAAAGTTCTATGCAGATCTGCGTCCCAAAGTTCAGGAAGAATTCTATCACCTCGGGTTGCAATCCAGGACTTTCTGTAAGTATTCCTTTTTGCTTTAAGCTTAGTCTATTTTTTTATTTTTAAGTTGGCAGTTTGCTGTTTTCTAGAAAAAGTACTACTGTTTGCATGTGAAATAGAGCATCTTGTAATGCATCGTGGGCTTAATACATAAATTATAAATAGGTTTTTTTAAATGAATGAAACTAACTTTATTAACATTCATTTTATAATAATAAAAAAAATTTACTCACGTTACTAATATTATGAAATGTGACGAAAAGCTATAGATACTTCAAAGATGAAAAAAAAATAACAATACAGCCCCTCCGTGTTTTTAAAGACTAATAGATATGCGCAAGGCAAGTGCAATCTATATAATTCATTGTCCATCGCTAATACGATATCGATATCAGTGCCAATCTAAACGGTAGTGTGTCACTCGTGCCAGTGGATGTGAAATTTATACAAGCTGATTCAACTTGAGGTGACACGTTTTTTTTTATAAATGTACTTGATAGTTATCTTCTTTATAATATTTTTAAGTGATGTGCCACGAACATTGTCATATCGATTTTACACGTGAAGGAAGACAACGCGGTTTAACAGACGCCGTCAGGCATTTGACCTTGTTCTAATTATTTTATGTATTGAGGTTTGCTTTTCTACTTCTAAGGAATGTTGCGTTAAGCTTTTAGGGTGGGTTTTAAAGAATAAATTATAAAACTGGCTTATTCGATAATTTGTCAGTCTGTCAGCTTTGGAAAGTGCACATTATTAAATAGCTTTGTGTTTTGATATTACATTCGATCCTTGGCATTACGACGTACGTATATATATATTTTTAAGAGAGGTAGGGCATGACGGGTTTCGCGTTCGAATTTGGAGCTGCTCAGCTGGGGCAGGACCTCCACCTTATAAAAGTCCGTAGCCAAATAACACATTTTTTTGTGTTGTGTTCCTACGCGGTGAATAAGGTTTCCAGTAATGATGCTCCTTGGGTAGGGGGCAGGATTGTTACATTGTGTTGGAAGCAGAGGGATTAAACCCATTATGCTGCCAACACACTATCACTCTCCGAACACAGAGTGGCAACGCGCAAGTGATACTTCGGTATCGTGAGCGTAAATAGGCTACGCTAACCGTTTCCCATCAGGTGGGCCGTATGCTTTTTGCGTTTGCCACTCTGGTTGTATAAAAAAAAAGACGTACATTAGTAAAACTAAAATTTAAATATTTAGCCTGATTCTAAGAGTTGATTCTAAGAGAAAGTTGCTCGAAAAGTGTAATTAATAATACCCATTTAATTAACTAATTACTTAAGCACGTAAATGTGTAAAATTTATGAATTAAGAATACTCAAATTTACTGAAATCTACGGTTTTTTGGCTGACTTACTGATCTGTCTGTATGCAACTTAAAAACCTTGACCCAAAATCAGATAGATAAATATCCAAGGTACGAAGTTTATTTCTTAAAGTCATGCTAATCTAATATTGGTTTCAGAATAAAATCTTTCAATTATATAGTTGCACTGTTTTTCACTTTTATCTACTTGTAGTTAGTACTTTACCTACCCACTGCTACTTTCATACCATCACAAATCGCACTAAGCGGGTATCGCTCATGACCATATACCTACTATTCACACAAGCTGATGATTTCCTTCTAATGAACTCGTGATGATTTAAAGCAAATACAATTATAGATTGACTTAAAGATATTTTTAATTCATCGATAATCTAATATATCGACATGAACACAACTATTTGACTTTAATCTCCGATCCCGCCATTTAGGTTCAATCTCTGATAGCTATTCAAATCGTAACGAATCCATTCCAAAGATTCCATTGTTTATGGAATTTTGAATGGGTAGATACGTTAAATGGTGAAAGGGTGCGATTTATCGAGGTATCTTTGTAAAGATTGACGTGTACTTAAAATATATATATTTGATTTTTCCTATTTCACTGGCACGCAACAGGCCAATAATATTGTCTATCGATTCCAATATCACACCCCTGGCCTAGTTTGGGCCTGTATTGGACTACGGTGCCGCTTTTAGCCGCTTTGAAATTTTGTATACCAATATAGGTTCGCTGTAGTTGCTGCCAGTATAGAAAATTATGCATTATGCAAAACGGGATTTCGTTTGCATTCGAAGTAGTGCTAACAGGTTAGAAACAAACGCGTATCCGAAGTATGTTAGATGATAATTTTGTATTTGTGCTTAAATACTTTATTCTCATAAAAACTTTAAGTTCACTTACAATGAGATATTTTTTACATAAAATAGCTTAAATTCTCTAACTTATAATTAATTTATTATATGTATATATTTTTTAAGTTTACTTTTATACATTTTTATATTGTTTTTACTCGACGAATTAATCCCAATCGTTGTCCAGTTACCATAATACAAGCTTTTCTTAATTTGAGACTATGTCAATTTGTGTGGAATTGTCCCAAGATATTTAGGTATTTATTATTTGGCTAATCCGTGGGGTCTCAGCGTGATGATAATGCATCTTTATTTTCTCACATTTTCGTCGTTCTTTTGTTTGATTCATAAACGCAAATCTAGTACCTATCTAGCAATTTGTATCATTTCGCCTTTATCTGAGGTATTCTGAGAAGCTTATGTAAATACGTAAGTGGACGTTGAAAAGGTTGAAATGGAGAAAAATAACCTATTCATCGTCGATCCGACTGGCTTCTACCTATCTCACTATAAATTCAATAAAATAGCTAAGGTACCTACATGGAACGAGAATTTGTCTTTGATTCAGTCGTAAATTGTCTTATAAATGAGATAGGAACGTATAATTTATCGATTCCTTGCAAATTACGAGTATATTTGGTTCAAAGCACCAAGCTAGTTGCTTTGATATGTTTATAAAGACGTATGCAGGTTTCCTCTGGATGTTTTCCTACACCGTCAAGCTCGTAGTGTGACTAATCACTGTACTTAAGTTCAGAAAAACTTGTTGTTACAGTCGGCATCCGAAATTGCAATCTTTGTGTTGCAATGTGTTGCAAATGTAGCTGCCTTGCCCAGCTTCGCCCGGGTTAAAAAGTAAAATTTCCTGATACATAATCGCAGCGCCACCTATCGGTTGAGATTGTGATGTAAGCTATACTATCTTTTAAGTTGGATCAAACTGCACACGGTGTGCAAATTTGATTGAAATTGGTTAAGTAGTTTAGGAGCCCATCGTGCACAAACAACGTGACACGTAATTCATATTTTATTTTATTTATTTATTTATTTACACGTATACATCTATAATTACAGGTTGGTCCTAATACAATAGTGCAGCACAATTAAAACATCTTATAACATAATACAAATAATGTAGCCTTTGTGAATTGGCTCAAAGAACAGGAGAACAAATCTATATTCTGTGCAACTTGGTTCAGTGTATGCATATATATTAAGATATAGTGTATACAGTATATAATAACCTCACCATTAGTTATTAATTACGTTAACCCATCTGTGTCCTCGCTTTTAAGCAATATTGATTAACCCCGTGCTATGGAAATTGCTTTCAATTTACATAGAGTGGTGACAAACAATTATGATGGCTATGCGGTTTCAGACACACGCGAATAGCCGTAAATACTACCAATAAAACTGCATGCCCAGACTTCGAAGGAATTTTCTAGTTTAGTTTTAAATATATAAAGCTTTACACCTTCCCACAATGTACAAGGTACAATAATATCTTCTTATCGCAGGAGCATTCATTGTTTTAATGCCAATGTGACAGGTGTTGAGTCTGTCGCCGTCTTTCATACACGACTATACATACCGCTTTGGATTTAGTTGTAATTTAATAATAATTTACCGATTTACTTATTAATTTACTCGCGCCGTCTAGTCGAGACCTCTCGTGACAGGCGGTCTGGAACATATCTCGCTCAGAGAATCAGCATTGCTATCCAGCGTGGCAATGTTGCTAGTCTTCTTGGCACGTTGCCTCGGGATACCGATTTGGGACAAATATTTTATCTGTAAGTAGTTTGTTTCAACTGTTCTTTGTAAATATTATTAATTGTTGTTATTGTAAATAAATATCATTTACCGATTCCCAGAAAAGTAAATTAGCAAATACACATACATACGAGTATACATATAATCACGCAGTCCCTAATGGGGTAGGCAGTTAGTATAGAGCGCAAGCTCTCTATAGACTAACATACATCATTTAAATATATTAAGATAGAATTTTATACAGAATTATGAATGACAAAACTGTGTGTGCAACCTGCATCGTAAGTAGGGCGGGTACTTTCAAGAAGCCATTTTCTCGTGAGATAGGTACACTTTAGCCGCAGTGAATGTAATGCAGCCGAGTTATAAGACCCCGCTTTAAAAGGTCTTACCTTCACCGTGGAAAACCTAGTGGATTACCACTATATAGAGTATGAACTCTAAATATGGTATATGTATGGTAGTTTATATACTTTACAAGTTTTGTGCTAAAGCTTTCGTCGAAATTCTAGTTTTGTAATTTTAACTCAAATTTCGTATATTTCCTTCTTATATCCTAACTAATATTATAAATGTTTTAAATTTTATGTTTGTTTGTTACGCTTTCACGTAAAAAATACTAAACCGATCGTCATAAAACTTTGTACACATATTCTCGGAGGTATTAGAAGTAACATAGGATACTTTTTGTTGAAAAAAAAGATTATTTTTTTACGAAAGGTAAAAAAGCGGTCTACGCCGACGAAGTCGCGGGCACAGCTAGTCGTATATATAGACGTTTACATAAAAAGATACCCAAAAAAACTGTCAACTAGGTTTAAAATACATAACGCCAGTGGCCTTGGGCAGGACAATCAATTAAAACCTTGCTTTGTGCGCTAGGAAGCCAACGGAATTGCGAGTAGTAAAGTACCTCCATAAAGGTATAATTTAATGTGGATGAAGCGAAAGAGGTGATTTACATATTTGCTTATTCTACACGACTACCCTGAGGAAACATTTTTTTTCCCTATATTATAACAAGGACACGAATTTGACAGGTCACCGTTCGGATATTAAACCTTAAAAAAAGTAGGTACGTACCTAGTTTTCCTAACATTTAGATTTAATAAGTAACTTGTCGTCTGTAGCTTTTCTACCATAGAATCGTGCGGTCATCGTCAAGCACGATATATAAAATGTCTGTCTAAGTTTTACTAGACTTGATAACGAACATACAATTTATAAATATGTATGTAGAATATTACAGTGTTCTACGCGTAAATAGTACCAAATTCTATAATAAATCATTTGATATGTCACGTAGCGCGAACTGACTCGCTGACAATATAAGCAGAACTGATGGTAGATGCCGAGTGTAAAACGTGATCTCAAAATAACACAAGAGGGAACAGTATTATAACATTATGCCGCAGAACGGCTCGGGACGGTCGTGAAGTTAAATGAGCTACATAAAGAGTTGGATTAATTCCAATTGCAGTTCTAACGAATTAATATTACGGAAATAAACATTAAATGTGACTGAATGGCATAACGTTGAGGAAAAAGTACTTTTTGAATTTACACTTTATTGTTTACACATTATACATACACGAGTGTATTGGCCGTAAAATGAAACTCGTTCTTTTGGATCCGCTAAGTAGTTGAATTAATAATATATAGCTGTTTTCATTAATAAATCAAGAACATCTTTTTAATGTACGCTTGATTACGTAAGGTAAATGCTTTTCACTTTGTATTATTTTGGTGGCTTTGGTCACTTGCCTTAAAAAGTTTCCTACGTTACCTACAGTAGTTTAGTAGCTAAACCAGCGAAGTCGCCCAATAGGGTTGCCTATCCTTGCATATCCACTGAATTATTTACAATCATTGACCTCGTACTCATTGGCCATTACTACGAAACATATGTATAAAATCCTACTACTTAATATTATAAATGCGAATATTTGCAAGGTTCACGCCAAAACTACTGAACAAAATGAATGAAATTTTACCTAATTAATAATAATTAATATAGAAAATAAAAACTAATTTTAATATTTGACCCGAATCGATATCCCGCGGTAAAAAGTCTAGAATACTGGCAGCATTGCCACGCTGGGTGGCAACACTGATTCTTTTGCAGAGATTTAGTCAAGGCCGCTTTACAAGTGTCAGAATGTCTATAGATTAATATTATAAAGAGAAAGAATTTGTATTTGTTTGTTTGAAAACATTAATTAAACGTTAATCTCAGGAATTAGTAATCCGATTTGAAAAAATCTTTTTTGCAGTGCATAGTCCGTATATTTTGGTAGGCTCTTGGCTTGGCATATCAATACTATTTTTTTTTCATATCCTCATACTACAAGTCAAGGGAGCAGAGCAGTAATCTTATACCTATATATAATTAAAATTAATGCACTGACTTCGCCGGGCAGAGCTTGTTGAAATATATTTTCGTTGATATTTGTATAACTATATCTAACTATAATGTATAACTAACTATCATCATCATATCATCACGCCGAGCCCCTTACGGGGTAGGCAGAAAGTATAGAGCGCCAGTTCTCTCTAGGCTTGCATACCCCTTTCGCTTCGTCCACATTCATCAGTCTCTTCATACATGCTCATCGGTTTCGAGTACTCTTGACGTTCCCGTCCTTGAGCGTCCGATTGATTTGATCCAGGTAGTTGGAACGTGTTCTTCCTCTGCCTCTTCTTGCACACGCTTTTGCTTTATAACTTAACTATTCTGAACGAAAACGACGTAACATGTACTTATAATGCGCAGAATATAAAGAGTTTGCTAATAGCAGTAGTGTTTTCTGGAATTTTTCTGTAGGCCATCAACCTTTCAGTAGGCCGTGTCCATATAAGAATGCCTTCAAAACAATCACATAAAATGTTGTTTACTGCGTTTTCAGTTTCCGATATTACCTGTGGCTTTCAGCTTTCAGTGGTTGTTTGGTTCCGTGCGGCAGGTCACGCGACGACCTCTCGTGACATTCTGACAACGATTGAATTGTTCGATTGAATCATATTGTTCTTCGGTCGAATGTAATGTCAGCTTAGTGTTCAGGGTCCCGTGCCTAATTTTCGTGTCAGCGTTGTAGTAAATTCTAACGAATCCGTGAATCATCGCTCGATTATATGCTTTATTGATCTTGCTTTGAGGATATAAAAAAAAATACTTTTAATTTTTTTAAGTTTTTTAACTTATAATAATAATGGTCGCTTTCATTTGTTTATGTTGTATAAATGGTTTACATAAACTATTTGCAATTAGATCCATCTAAAAAATAGGGGAAGACTCACTTAAAAGGCGTAAGTTCTTTAAGCCGTGTAGTACGAGTAGTTGCCTGCAAAGCGAAGATTTAATTTCGTTTCGAATCAATTCGAATTCTGACCGTACCATTTGCTGCTACTTTCTCAATATCAAAAATAATTATGTAATAATCTATACTCACACTATTGAGAGGTAGAATATGTTAAATGATTTAAGCGCGCTCATCTCAGGTACTAATAATCTCATTTGAAAAATCCTTCGTATTAGATATGGGCTACATACGAGTATCATCAAATTACTACGGTTAGTAACTACAGGTAGTGGATAATCTATTTTAATGCGTGGGACAGCGCCGGGCTTAGCTAGCATCATATTATAATATGAGAAATATCTACCGCTAGAATCGAACTTTGTTTCTGTCAATTATTTGCAACCTAAAGGCCTCACCACGAGACCAGACAAGGCACTGTTCAATAAGTATGTGCTATCATTTTACATTTATCTGATTCCAATAAAACAAATCGCTATCATCACTTTCCGATATCATAATTTATCAGTATGGGAAATTAATACACATTTTAGTACATATATTCACGGCATTGTATCATTTCCACAGAGCATTAATATACTCGTAAAATAAAATATAATGCCTTTGTCGGCACGCGACCTGAATTCCTTCGCGTTGTGAAAGTTTCCCTTTAATCTATCATCGTTCATTATTTCCATGACCTTGAACTTCTAAAGAAAATGTAATTGCCCAGTAAAATAAAACTTTAGTTATGGTACATTACCTTATTCCAACATGACATATGTAAAGTTACCAATGGACGATAAAGTTGCCATCCCAAAAAAAATACATTACACTCTTTTTGAAGTTCCAAGCTGAATACGGTGATGGAAGTCGTCAAAGTAATCGTCAAAACACTCAAAGCTTTGACAACTAAAAGTAAACAGATGCGTCATTTCTTTATTTTTCATTTATTCATATTATTCATGAGAACTACTTTGGTAATAATAAATACATTTTGCAAATTTAAAACACTTATGTGTATATACTTACAGGTATGTGTGTTTCTTCACGCCATTCTGATGGGTTAGACAGAGTTGTGGAAGAAAGGCTTTTTGGCCATAAATGAATATAAATTTCAGCGTCACAGATGGCGAATCTGTAAAATGTTCTCAAGTACGACTGTGCATACTTCTTGCGTCATAGGTAGACTGTTAAACGAGTTCCAATGACATAGCTAGGTAACCAAAGGCCCTGGGGTAAAAAATAAACTAGGGTGCCAACTAAACTATTTAAAATCGTTTGTTCCGTATTCTTCGTTTTCCGAGTCCGACGTACTCCTGATGGTTCGTAGTCCAGATTCGTCCGAGGGCCCACTGAGCTTGGGAGCTCCCGTCCCGTCACAGCTGTGAGAATAGCAAGAGTTTAATTTAGCATTATTTGCAAAAATATTATTGGAAACTGGAATAAAACTGCTTGTGACATGAAAACAAGTGAAATAGATAAAGTTAATGCTACGCTAGCGACGAAATGAGGACGCAAAAGATTCCGTTATAAAATGACTAGCTAAGACCCAATAGAATCCCTTGAAACATCCTCTCTCGTGTTTTAATCGCCTTTCAGATTGAGTCGTACAAAATTATTGCTTTGAAAAGGTTCCAGATTTGAACTTGGCTAATACGTACTTTAGAAAACTATGGCCATCAACTTCCTACAAATATTATCAAAAGGTTTGTAGGATGTTAGTCCCATTTCCACACAAAAATTACTGAATGAAAAAAGAGCAAATAAATGAATTTGAAAAAAAAAACATATTAAATCTATTAATTCTTGGAAAATGGTAGGCTTAAATTCCTATCTCAGGATGAATGTGATCTCCAAATAATCCATGGAAAAGTCGGCAAAACAGAGAAATTCAATTCAATACATTTATATATATTAAGTTTATCTGTGATCACTAATGAAATAATATCGCAAGAACGTTCGTGATCATCTTGAAAAAATCTGTAAAGCAATAAAATATGCTCGTTACCACACTAATAATGAGCTTTTTAGCAGCGTAGGTATTAGGTTGATACAAATACTAACTAATAGTTACCTTGACTTTTCTACGCCCTTTACTTATTTTACAGAACTTTACTGTAGCTCTAAGTTAATAATGTATATTTAACAAACATATAAATGGCCCGATTTTCGTGGTTATCATTAGCCATTTGCAAACCAAATATATCAGTCGCACTTGGCTTATTTACATACATACATATCATCACGTCGAGAGCCTCACTGAGTAGGCCAAAAGAGTACAGCGCCAGTTCTCTATGCCAACAGATCTATTTTGCTTTAGCCACATTCATCACTCTTCTTACATGCTCGCTGGTACTCTTGACGTTTGCCTTATACGAAAAACTTAAAACATATGGGAGGAGTGTATACCCTTTTAAGACCAAAAAATTTACGTTGAGGCCTGGCATCCAGTCTTGAGCTTAACGACACCTCACTTGACCATTGGCAGTGCGATGACGATCTATTGTAATAATTATTGCAAATTGCGAAAGAGATTATCTCTATCGCAATTTGCAATAATTATTGCGAGAAAAGAAAGAATCTCCTCTCTATTACGTCTATAAATGTATCCTTCTCGTGCTCATGAATTATTATGGAGAAAATCAAGGGAAATAGTGTTCTACGCACTATGTAATTATTATAAATTGTAAATCATCAATTTCGTCTAATCTTTCTTGGAGTTCGTACCCTCGGCTATCTTGTTGAGTATCTTTCCAAATTATCATTGCTTCCTAATTTTAAGCGATGCTAAAAGGATAGGTTGAAAGACAGTTTTATTCCAATAGATGAATAGTTTCCTTCTTGTAATCTGAATAAGCGAGGCTAGATCGCGTGCCGTAATTGTTTTTGTCGTTTAACAAATTGAACTCTAAAAATCATAATTTATCGAAATATAGTTTGGTTCAGCGCTTGTACAACATTTAAGGGTATAGATGCACGCTATTTAACGATTAACTAGTACCGCCTATCAGTGCTTTAAGTATATAGTAATTGTAAATAGCTAGCTATATAGCGTAATAGAGCTACGGTGCTACGAGACTGCTACGGATCTCACCGGCTCTACGAAGTCTACGAAGTAAGAAAAAGCTGTAGCCCCGCTCAATCACGTAGATGCATTACATCATTAAAACCTTAAAAACTGAATAATTCAGGATACTTATTCGAAATTCAATATGAACTTGTTTAATAACTTATTTTGTTAAATTACCTTACACATATTTTAGAAATAAAATGTATTTGTCGACAACGCGAGAGTTTAATTTACACTTGGTATTATTGTTTCATATAGACTATACTTTCCGCTTACTAAGGGCTGGACAGTATGCTAGTTTGCCACCTTTGGTATATAAAAAAATTGTTTGGGAAATTCACTATTTACATCAGGAGTTTCCAAAGTTATTTGGGAAAGAGACCCCTTTTCCAAAACGAACGGCTACCTCAGACCCCCATAGTCAAATTTAAAATACTATCCATAGTTTTTCCTATAGATACAATTACGTATAAGTTACAGTTTTAGTATCTATGAAATCATCTACTCATCTATGAAATCAAATTAAATTAATTTATTGCATATAAAATGACGCAAGTACAGACATCATTTACACAAAATACTATACTTAAAAATAAAAGTACACCCATATCTACATCGTATCATAAGGCGAACTATGACGATCATGTGTATATACAGGCTTTCACTGGCAACCGGGGATTGAATTTGCAATCTTGACTTTGCTACTACACAAACAATTCAGACTAGACGGTTTTCTCGTCTTGTATGTGTGAGTGACGGGGACATTGAACGCGTCTTCTAAATGTTATATTATTTCAACATACCACATATTGTAACGACAAACGAAGCTGACACGACACCGCGTCAGCGCCGATTTTCACAAAGTGCATAGTTGAGTGAGTTGAGTGCACGGTAATTCCATTGGCGACATCGTAGCATCGTCATCGCATTCATAGTGTAATTAAATAAACTCAAATATTGACTTTGATAGTCGCTTATTTAAAATTGGCGTAATTAAGCCCTATTTTCGCTATAGATATAATAATATATCCTCATGCCTTCCCACAAGGGTCCCCGAAGGGGTAGGCAGAGGTGTATAGGTAATACCCACACACCCACTTTCCGCCAGAGGTATATTAGGTGCCAACGTGACAGATGGCGAGTCCATCGCCGTTACTCAAGCACGACTATACATACGCCTTTGAATTTCTTCTCAGACGTATGCAGGTTTCCTCTCGATGTTTTCCTTCACCGTAAAGCTCGTGGTGTGACTAATCACTGTACTTAAGTTGAGAAAAACTCATTGGTACAGTCGGGATTCGAACTTGCGTCGCAGGCAACTGCTCGAACCACTCGGCCACCACGGCTATAGATATATATGTATATATAAATATACATATATATATATTCAAGTGCCTATTAATTCAGGTGCAAAGACTTGAAACTTGTAATCTTGATTTCGAAAGCAACTATTAAACCACTTGGTCATATCGGCTCTTAATTACTTTTAAGATGTACGTAGAAGGGTATAATGTAATAAATATCGATGAACGAACCTTGTTGGTTTGATTTTAGTGCCGCTCCGCAAAACCAATCGGGATCGCCTTGTTTATACAAGCGCGAAATAAAGTATGGGGATAGTGTCTCTAGGTTTTCTAGCAACTGATAATTAATTGGTCGCTGTAATTTGTACCTCCACATATATATATATATATATATACATACATATCATCACGCTCCGTCCCTAACGGGGTAAACAGAGAGGGGCCCAGTTCTCTCTAGACTTTCATATCTCTTTCTATTCATATACATTTAATACGCAATACATCTTGACATTATGCATTACCGTGCAATGTTCGTTAATTGTCAATGATTTTTATCTGAGGCAAGAAACACTCGCGATTGTTCCAGGATCGGCGCAGTTTCAGAACGCGTAGATGGCAAACAAACATACAATGATTTAAACGTATACTTATATACGTGTAGCTTGTAGCTATAACTGGTAACTGCAAACTTTAACTTGTAACTATGCAAAGCCTGTACGCTTATGATATGGAGATATCTATGTATAGATATGTATATATACATTAATATATAGAATATATTATGTGAGCCGTGAGTGTAGGTGAGCCGTGGTGGCCGAGTGGTTCGAGCAGTTGCCTGCGACGCAAAGGTCGCAAGTTCGAATCCCGACTGTACCAATGAGTTTTTCTGAACTTAAGTACAGTGATTAGTCACACCACGAGCTTTACGGTGAAGGAAAACATCGAGAGGAAACCTGCATACGTCTGAGAAGAAATTCAAAGACTTCGCCATCTGTCACGTTGGCACCTAATATACCTCTGGCGGAAAGTGGATGTGTGGGTATTACCTATACACTTCCGCCTACCCCTTCGGGGACCCTTGTGGGAAGGCGTGAGGATATTATTATTATTATTTATTATTATTATATAGAATATCCTAAACTAAAGTTCAAGTTTTCGTATCTCTCACACAAATATTCGGTCCCAGGTAGATTCGAACCCGCGACCTCTAACTTCGCAGGCAAACTGAACAGACGGCCGTAGAGGGCTGTAGCTAAAAGGATACAGTAATAGCAGGCTCATTACTAATACTCTGAGTATCATTATTTGCAATTACTCAACGGTGTCATTTTCTTAAGTTCAAGCAACACGCCCTATTCGCTTGGTGCAGTCAAGACAAATTGCAGAATTTATCGACCTCTGTTAGGTAACCACAAAGCGCAGAGCATGGAAGCCTTAGTGGCGCATTTCTCTTTACACGCCTGCCAGCCACTCCACTGCCTGCTAGTTGACATTTTGGTACTAATTTGGGCACTTCATATTGTATTATCATCTATTATAATATTTTTTTGTGGATTTTTTTAACATAGCCAACCTAAATGTCTCATATAAAATATGTATGTAACCTACCTATGTAGACAAAATAAATAGTTTGTAATTGAATTTAAAAGTAAAAAGAAAACAATCTTTAGATCCGTCATATCAGAAAAACATTGAGAGGAAATCTGCATACGTTTGATAAGAAATTCAAAGACTATGATTGGCATCCGTAATAATTATATATATATACATACATACATATCATCACGCCAAGTCCCTAACGGGGTAGGCAGAGAGTAAAGAGCGCCAGTTCTCTCTAGATTTGCATACATGTCATATATAAATTATGATTATAATATATTATTATTCTTTATTTGAAATAAATCTTATAAAGTACATTTTTAAATATATACATATATGTATATAAAAACAGATATTTAAAAATATTAAATGTATGGGCCCACTGGTATCGGGATCAGGGTCCAAGGTGCCGGTGGTTAGGGTCCCAAAGAAAGAAACCTCCTCAAAATACATGCCGTTTCGAGCAGTACTGCTTTCTGCATCAAGCACTTGATACAACCGTCTAACGAGAGCCCGTTGAGGTGTTGGTCGAGGCTCTTTACCATTAGGCCAATGGCCGTTATTACTATCGGCACGATTGCGGAGTCCACATCCCACATGCTGACAATATGATTATTATTATTATATAGGTATGCCGATGGATTCGCCATCTGTCCAAAATAATATCTCTGGCGGAAAGTCGGTTTCCGGGTACTACTAATATAACTCTGCCTACCGGGGGAGGGACCCTTGTGGGAAGGCGTTACAATATATTACTATTATTAAAAGTAAAAAAACATGAAAAATAATTTCTCTCGGGAAACCATTATAATTAATAAGTATTTATTTTCGATTCCACTTAAATATTTATGCGCCTGGAAGCCATTTGTTGCTTTAAAACTATAATTGTTGTAATTAGCCGAAACACCGTTCCACTACTTAATTACTTCAGTACCAAGGTTGTAGTGCGCAATGGGGTAGTCGAATATTTGCCTAATTTTGTTAGTATTCGCGTAGCCATGGTTACGAGCTTCGAGCTACAGGCGTAGCACACCTCTACGACACTTCTACGAATATACCAATTTGCATGACCGGTTCATTTCGAAGCAAACCTTGTTGCGATTTGTTTTGCATGAATATGTAGAATATTACTGTGTTATTAGATAGTACCATACATACACACATACATGCATCTTAAGCTTATATATAAGTTAGGCTTTATTCCTCATCTGTATTTTTTATTATTATCATGTTTTTATAATATACGCACGTTTTGGTAACGTTTTTCATGTCACTAGTATGCCTGAGACTTGGATGACGAAGTATTTGCCTTCAAAACTGTTGTTTTATTACACGACGTATTTACCTATAGTAAGTTTACACGGCCTGTCTAGCCGAAGCTCTGTCGGCGTGCTATATTGAATTGGCTATAATATATTGTGTTATAACTATCTTTCCTTGCGTTCACTCAACTACGAACGTTTGAACAAAAACTTAAAAAGATGTATTTGAAGTCGTGTTCGAGGGAGGTCGATCTTGATATTGTAGATCATATATTTATAAGTTAAATATGCAGCAAAATATGGAAGGCGTTAAATTAACAAAAAAGATTGAATTCTTAAGCGACTGCAATAGCTTGATACAGTTATTATAAGAAGTGACACACAAGCAATTTCAAATTCCGTTTCACTCAGCAATTCAGTTATCCACATAAAACCGGATTACAGAATTATATAATATTTTACCATTTCTCGGAAATCAATTGCTGTTGTAAATGTGTAGAAAGAAGCTAGGGTTAGTGACAAACTGCTATTTTGTTCTTAAGCATTTTATTAAAAGTATACGGTTAATGAGCATGGGGTGCTCACGTGACGTCACATAATAATAAGTATGTCGTGAAAACATGACTGGTGAAACAGTATGAAGGTTGAACTGCGATTAGATCTGTACCAGATTGTAGTTTTTTCGCCAGTTAGACTATCCAAAAAAAGTTGAAGAATTTAGTCTGTAAAGAATCTGTGGGATGTATTAATATTATTATTTATTTCTCAGATAACATGATTCATTTACATTTAAAATAATAATATCACATACATTAAAATTATTATTATTAATAAACAATCAAATAATAAATGCTATTGATTTTATTTACAATAACAACAATTAACAATATTTACAAAGAACAGTTGAAATTAACTACTTACAGATAATTAATGCTAATTGATATAATTTTCATTCATCGTAATCTGGGCTAAATCTCAGTCATTCAGTAGGTACGTATACATTTATCGATGTAACATGGTACGCTGGCTTAAAATAAAGCCTTGAAAACGTCCCCATAAATGTCCAGAGGGTGCCTTAATCCAAATTAAGGATCTAGAGTAAGCCAGAGCTTGTCACACATGTGGCGTTTCAAGCCTAAATATGAGTGAATTTATCCGGTATATCCAGTACTAAAAGTGCCCCGCGGATTCCCTCATGTTAAATTTGATCGTACTTAAAATATACATACATACATATAATCACGCCTCTTTCCCGTAGGGTAGGCAGAGACCACTTCTTTCCACTTGCTACGATCCTTACATACTTCTTTCGCTTCGTCCACTTTCATTATTCTCTTCATACATGCTCTTCGGCTTAGGGTACTCTTGACCTGACCTTTTTTCAAGACGTCCCTAATTTGGTACAGGAACGTCCGTCTAGGTCTACCCCTTCCAACACTTTCATTCACACTCGCCTTATACAGTTTTTTCGTCAATCGTTCTTCATTCATTCTCATTCATTCGTACTTAAAATATATAAGATAAAAAAGCCATATTATTAAAGCCATATTATGTTGGAATAATAGAGCTGCCTTGTGACGTTTTTGGGTAGATTTAGATCAACTGCAAACTGCAAACTAATTTTACAAAGAAGCAAATCTTTTGTCCTTATAATATTAGTGTATATTTGTATATGTATTTGGACAAGGGTTGTTGACCCAACAATTCCAACGGCAACAAAACATTATAATGTCACTGAAAAACAACCGGCGGCGGGACCAACGCTCTATTTATCTTAACTTGTTTTCTTGTACTCCTTTCTGATGTTATAATGTGTGAATAAAATATTGTTCATCAAAGCAAAATATTCTTCTATATAAGTATTCTTGGTTATAAGTTACGTTTATACGGTGAAACACAAGCCTTATGTCTCATGGATCATGTTGTTTGAAGTGTATGCGAGGTTCCATTGTAACTACTGTTTTGTTTTTTTATACTTATTTTTTTACACCGCTATCGGACTTAAGTCACTAGATTAACGAGCGCGTTGCCAACCTTACAAAATATATCTTACTACTAGAAAGATTTTGTTGTAAAAAAAACGAAAACCTTAAATAAAATTGACGACGAGGGCAAGATGGCCCGACGCGATCTTTGGCACGTTGGTATTAGGAAGTTTTAACGTCTTCGTTTCAAAAACTTAATATTTATTTATTTAATATTTTGCAACTGTTTACAATTTTTATAAACTGACAATACACCTGATGGGCGTAGCAACAAATTAGTTATCTTATTCCTTAAAATAATAAATACTTGAAATAATTACATTTACTTAAAATTTATATATATATATATATTATATATATTATATTATTATATTACTTAAAATTATGATAACATTTATATCATATATGTACGTAGGTACATCATACAGAAGGCAGAAGAAGTATCCTATTTTCTTTTTTATCTTGGGACAAAGTCACACAAATCGACCTAGTCTCAAATTAAGCAAAGCATGGGTTTTTATGGTTACTAGACAATGATATATACTTACATATATAGATACATAAGACATCCAAGACTAAGGTACAACTCGTGTTTATCACACAAATATCACCCTCAGCGAGATTCAAACCCGCGGCCTCAAGTTTCGCAGTCAGGAGCTCTGACCACTAGACCAGACGGCCGTATATAAGTAAATCATAAGAATATTTGAATATTTGTCCTTTGACAAAGATCTATGTCAACCACAAATGTGTCTATTAACGATACTCGATCTCTAGGCTGAATCAGTCTGATTTGTAGCTCTCTGTATATCCGTAATGAGTAAATGTTTTTATTCGCCGCACACAGTTATCTTGCTACTAACCGCCATATTTGTCTTGTAATAGGTAGGTATATATAATGCAATAAAGCACTTCTGAATTTTGTCGTATAATCTTGTCTTTTAAGATGGGGTCTTTGACCTAGGAGCTGTAAAAATCTGCACTGGATATTTATTATTCTTAGCCATTCAGTTCTTAGTAGGGGTAGGGTAGCTATTACAGATTTTACGTTCACGTTTTACGGACAGTCTTTAAGCGCAAGCTCTACTTCGACTGCCAGACTAGTGTACTTGGTACACAGTTTTAATTTAATAATAAATCAGTTAAATACGTTTTGCTTTCGAACTCAAACATATTTGCAAGCTAAACTAATTTAAGTATAAGCACGCTTAAGTGAAATGCGCTCGCCTTAAATTAGTTTTCTTTGTACTTTGTAGCGTTGCGTTAAATTTTGTTGGCAGCAGAGGGATTAGTCCCATTAAACTGTCAATACAGTATAACTCTCCGAACACAGAGTGGGAACGCGCAAGTGATACTTCGGTATCGTAAGCGTAAATAGACTGCGGTAACCGCCTCCCATCAGGTGGGCCGTATGCTTATTTGCCACTCTTGTTGTATAAAAGTATAAATAGAATAAATGTCAAAAATCTACGTTACGCAGAAGGGTATGATTAACCAAGTTCCACTGTGCACACTGGATACAGCTTTTTTCTACTTTGATCGTCTAATACCGGCCTTTAGGTGTATCTCCATTTCATCTCCTATTCTTCTTGGCCTGTCACGACTGTGCATCACGTTCAGTGGGTCCATTATATTTCTGTTCTGTGCAAAACTTGTTTGACAGGTGACAGACTAGCCCAGCCGTCTCATTAAGATGCAAACACGAGAAACTAATAATATATGTATTTCATAGCCCCAAAGCGTTATATAGGGTATCTATTTCAGACCTAGTTTACCGAGGCTCCGCTGCATCTAGGTCGGCCTAATTAGGTAAACTAGATACAAATTTAATTGACGCCAAGGTTTAATTTTTTTGAGGATATATGGATGTTGGTTACCTAAACAGGTAAGTTATGACTGAACGGTTTTGGACAAAATTTGAAAAATCTTATAACTTGGATATATTGAAAATAATAAAAATAAATCTCGTGTTATCATAGAAATTGCTACTTTAACGCAGACACCCCTCGTAGTAAGTAAGGAGCTCATAATAAATGCTTATGACATAATATGGTCGGCATTAGAACGATGGATGTGGTCGCAAGCTGGTCAGAACGCAATGTTTAGGCTTTGAGTATATTTAAATAGTCAGCCTGGGCACGTTGACGTTGTCAGTCGTGTTCATATATTTATACACATATATATATATATATATATATATAGATATATATATATTATATATATATATATATATTACCTGAAATTATGTAACGAACCCGTCCGTTGGGAGTTAGATTAGAACGAGATTGGTCGCTGCGAACCACTCTTGTTTAGTAATGGATTGCAATTTGCAAGTGATTTACTTACCTAGTCGAATGTACCATTATAAACTTCCTGCATTATTAAGCTTCTGTAGTCGAATATCCACGCAAACTTTTAGAGTTATAAGCAATAAATAGCAGAATTCTTTTGCGCCAAATAATTGGTGTAAATACGTATTAAATAAGTTATTAAAAACGCAAGGACCTGTTTGAATGGACTCTTGTTTTAAATTCGACAATCGATTGACCTATTTTTCCAATTTTACTTCAAACATCCTTGTATACTTTTAGAGTTAGGTATAATTATTAAAAAGTATGAGTCCTTTGCGTCAAATAGATGTTTTTGTTATAAGTATAGTTATTGAAAACGCGCATATTGGAGTGGATCCTTGTGTCAAATTTGACAATCGAATGATCTATTTCCAATATTGCGGCTATTTTCCATTATTATTAATATTAAAACATAGAGATTGTTCAGAAAAGTAGATTTTTTCTATGCATAGTTATGGAGTCAAAAGATAATACAATAAAAACCAGCTGCTTTTCCTTATCTGTAAACACGAATGGGTTATACCTACTTATTCCAACCTATAAACATTTAACGAGCGACTATTTAAAATCCATTTAGAAAATTGCAATTAAATTTCAAGTTTTATAGGTTGACTGTAGCATTATCCTAGATGGATTGAAGTATCTCATAAAGATGAAAGTTACAGTATCTTTTGACTGGCTTCTGTCAACTTTGAATGAATAAAATAGGTATATAACGTTGGTAGGTACTCACGTCGAGAACACACACACAGAAAAGGTTAATCTCCACGCCTGTATACAAATCTACACATCCACTTTTTGCCGGTGACATACTTAGGCGCCAACGTGACAGGTGGCGAATCTATCGCCGTTACTCAAGCATGCTACCTATACAAACGACTGAATTTCTTCTCAAACGTACATAGGTTTTTCTCAATGTTTTTCTTCAACGTAAAGCTCGTGGTGTGACTAATCACTGTACTTAAGTTCAGATAAACTCATAGGTACAGTCGAGATTCGAACTTACAATCTTTGTGTTACAGGCGATCATTTGGCCTCTACGGTTTCTTCGTTCGTACGTTCTTGTGATATGTCTTATATAGGTGTGTAGTATGTTTGAGTATAGTAATGATAGGGTTGGTACACTTTCAAATATAGTCGATAAGAACCGACATCAATTACCGAGTTTTGGTGCTCATACAAGATGTTTTTTTATTTCCTTTACCGTATTTATTTCAATCGTGTAGCGTAATTAATGTTATTGTCATTTGCCAACACACAAATCCCTTCTTCCAATTTACCAATTCTATTAAAAACAGCTTTTATGAAATTGGCTGTGAGTATCGCATCGGGCTTTTCAAATGATATAGTTCTAAGGCTTGTCAAAAACTACGAGTATTTTAGTTCAGCTAAGTCACCGTCAAAATATTTTGAAACAGTGTAATTTAGGGGTTAGACGTGTTCGCACGACAGTGTTGCGGCAGTTTCGTGCTTAGGTTATTTATTATTCAACCTGGTACATAATCATTACCTATAGAAGTCAAACGACTATAATTTGTCATAAATATTATTATTTCGTTGTGTTTATCAGTGTTAGTTACTGACGTCATACTTAAGACATTTAAACATTACGTTACACAACACAACACAGAATAAAAGTGCAGGTGAGCTTTTCATGTCCTTGGTATTTGTTGTTTGAACGAATAGAGCCGTGGTGGCCGAGTGGTTAGAGCAGTTGCCTGCAACACAAAGATTACAAGTTCGTATTCAGACTGTAAGTACAGTGATTAGTCACACCACGAGCTTTATGGTGAAGGAAAATATTGAGAGGAAACCTGCATACGCTTAAGAAGAAATACAATGGCGTATGTCGTATAGTCGTGAGTAACGGCGACGGACTTGTCATCTTTCACGTAAGCAGCTAAATAGATCTCTGGCAGAAATTGGGTGTGTGTGTACTACCTATACACCTCTACCTACCCCTTCGGGGACCTTTGTGGGTAGGCGTGAGGATACCTATTTCTTCAACAACCAGTATCCAGCATTTTAACTAAATCCACGAAAGGGTCTGGTCAATATGCTTTTTTTTACTGGCCAAAGTAATTTTTTCGGTAGTTTATAATTATAAACTACCGAAAAAATTAATTATAAACTAAAAAAAAAAAATTAATTATAAGCCGATGTAGTAAAAATCTACGGTAATTACCGTAGATTTTTACTACATCGGTTATCTAGTGAATCTTATCTGGTAACAACATAATAACATCGTAGTATTGTTGTGTTGCCCTCAATAGTTGACGATTTGTACTAGCCTAGTAGGTAGGTACTTAAAAAGCACATGCACAATGCAGTTGTTACCGACGTCATCTACTTTGCAGTAATACTTTTGCTGCTATTGCGCTTGCACGGCTTGTAAAGGAGTGTCAGGATATACGAAAATGCAGTTTATTACAATATGCAGTGTACGTGATAACGTTTTAAACAAATTATTTATTGAATTGTGTGAACTGAACTTTCAATACAGTTTACTTATGCCTCGAGTTTTGGAACGTTACAATAAATGGTTAGTACCGACCAAACAATATAAACACAGCAGTGCATTTTCGAAACGTGAATTTTTTCATCATACCTAACTTACCCATTTTAAAATCTTTCGGATCTTTTGGAATGCGTTAAAGTAGGATTTATGCAATTGGGACTATTTTTTATTCAGTATATTTTTGGATTTGCAGTTATTTTTACTGTAAACGAGAATTAATATTTTACAAGAGAATAGCTGTTTCTGTTGAATGTGTAAGATGTGATAGTATAGTGTAAGTACACGTGATACTGGCTTTTTTCCAATTTTTTAAATAACCGAAATATTTCATCGGAAAACTAATAATTAGGTATATCTTCACTCATAATATGTTTGCTCAAATGTTTTGCACCTACGCCTATACTTTCCAACAATATTGTTTTTTTTATTGTAAATTTGATTATGATTTTATTGAAGTTAATGCTAAAAAGAAGCTATCTCGAATCTCGAAACTGCTTTTTTTGGCGGGAAACAAGTAAACGTTTTGTATTTTTTGTCCTTTAAACTGTATTACTCTATACAATAATAGAGTATAGGGGATACAAAATATTACCATATTACTTCGAAGCCTCTAAGGCCCAGCTGCTGCTGACTATACAAAAACGCCTAGATGCAATGATGTGCGTGACACCATTATTTTTTAACAAATAAAGAAAATATCTGAAAGTTTAGTATCCATGTCATGAATAAATGATTACAAAAAAACAGCTCTGAATAAAAATAAACAAAAGATTTTTATAAAATAACGCAACGTGACGCACAATGGGTTATTTAATTTCACTAATTAAGTATTTATTCCAATATGTTAAGGTGAGTGGGTTGTGTTGATATGACTATTTATAGTAACATAACAAGAAATGTGGTAATTAATTGTTTATTTTCCTCACAAATGCATTGTACGTAAACCAATGAAATAGTTCTAGGGTAGCTTCTATTTGTCGTCTTCTTCTTAGTCGGCATATTTATTGCTGTATCTATTCTGTGTTGGTCATTCATAATTCTACTTAGTTTTCTTTTATAAATATTTTATTCTTTTATCTTAGGGTCATAATCTTCATAACACCTGTATTCCACATACTCAGTGCTATTTACAAAGAAATATAACTTTTGCATAATAGCAGTTGAATTTCAGTGAAGTAATGTTTGTTGCAGACTGTACTAGAGTCAGGGAGTGTGGGGAACGCGTCATCGTCTGATGAGGAGCTGGAACAGTGGGAGCAGATCTTCATGATGAGAGATGAGAATGGAAACAGTTATAATGACAAGTTAGTGTTAGATAATAATTACTGTTAGATAATATATCCTCACGCCTTCCCACAAGGGTCCCCGAAGGGGTAGGCAGAGGTAGGCTGCACTATTACTACACATTATATATTATAAATAATTTATTAAATATTATAAATATTTAGAATGTATATTTATATGTAACTAGTACATAAAAGGTCTTTAAAACTTATTAATGGTATGCATTTATTCGTTTAAAGGCTTGTTCTTTCTAACAGACGGAAGAAACGCAGCATATGGTGTCGACCTTCATGCATCCCAGTATCAATTGTGATTGTGCTGATTGTGCTCGTAGTATTGGTACCCCTGCTGGATCAGCCAAATGCGGCGCACAACAGTGCTGCCAATAATCCAGTCACTATTCATTGCTCAGATGAGTGTAGGTGGGTGAGAAATATACATTATTCCTATTATCTTAAGTTAAGTTTCGCAATGGTTCCATATATCCATACAATATAATATAATTATTTTTATTTTATATTAATATTATAAACAGGAAAGATTTGATTGTTTGTTTGTATTGAATATGCTCCGAATTTACTGGACCGATTTGAAAGCTACATTCACCCTGAGTGACATACGCAATATTTTTTTTTTATCTTATGTTCAACCAGGCCAAGCCGAGACGCACCGCTAGTTAGTAAGATATATACCCAAATAGGTAGAAGTGTCTTAACAGCCTCTTTCACTTGTGATAAGGATTTCCAAAAAGGTAGGCAGAGGTATGTAACATGTATACCTCTAAGGTGAACGGGCAAGCCTTTCATTTATATTGAAGTCATTAGGGCTTATGTCTTTGACCCCAAAAACAGGCCAAGCCCATGTACATTAGCATAATGTAGGACTAACCACATAAATCAAAAGTTATTATCTGATCCCAGTTGAACTAGGAAATTTCGGGTAGGGTACAGAACAAGCCTGATATCTTTATCTCATAACTGCATATGTTATTGCTTACACTGCCTTCACAAATATGAAGCCTTATAAGGTACATTAAGGTAACAGTTTTTTTTTTGTATTGTCTCTCGTAGCGTGAGTTCCGGGAACTTTTGCTACTTAACCGGTCAATGGCGAGACCTAGGCCTCCAGCCAGCAATTATAAAGCAGCAAAATATTTTTAAGCAACACAGCTAAGGGCACCCCCTGTGGGGTACGAACCTCTGCTTAGGTCGTTGCTGGATCGCGAGCAAGGGAGCTGGGCTGGACTGGTCATTTTATTTAAATATTATTTGGGGGCGGGATTTGCGCGTCTGGCTCGGCGCGGGCCGGCGTTTGCGGCGGGGGTCGGGGGGGAACATTACGGCTTATTCGCGTCGAGCCTCGCCGGCGAGGACGGAACAGTGGTCGGCTGTGTGAGGTAACAGTTGAAGGTTGTAACTGCTTACCATCAAAGGGATCGCAAGCTTCTTCCACCTTAATTGGTGTAAAATATAATAAGATGTAGGCAGAGGTGTGTAGTACCCACACACCCACTTTTCGCCGCAGGTATATATTACACGTGACAAATGGCGAGTTTATCGCCGTTTCTCAAGCAGGGCTATACACATGAGTACGTATTTTTTCTCAAATGCGTATGTCCCTAACGGGGTAGGCAGAGAGAGTAGAGCGCCAGTTCTCTCTCGGCTTATATACTTCACTTAGTCCACAATCATCAGTCTCTTCATACACGCTCGCCGGTTTCGAGTACCTAGTCTTGTTGACGTTCCTGACTTTGAGTGTCCGATCGATTTGATCTAGGTTATAACGTGGTCTTCTCTTCCCCTCTTCTTGCACACGTTTTCGCTTAGTATATCTGTTTCGTCAATCTTTCTTCCAAAACCAACCCAATTTAATATGCCGTAAGATACTAGGTTTGATTAAATGTCCTTGTCTCTCCATATTACATGTAAACTATGAAGGAATAACCATGTAAACACTAACCATATTTTCCACACAAGGTCAGTCAATAAATATACAACTTCTGGCAACCCACAATGACTTTTAAAACGTATATAATTAATGACTACTTTCCTTTCCAGGTTATCATTAGTCGAAAGTATACCAGAAGGTCATATGTACCCTCCCAATGAAACACATTTGCCTACGAAAAATGTGTGGTTAGATTTGGTAGACGAAGCTCAAAAAAGTATAGAGATAGCGTCTTTCTATTGGTCTCTTAGGTTTAATGAAGAATACCCTTATAATTCCTCTATAGAGGTGAGTTAAACATTCAAAAATTAGCGTTAAGTGAGTGAGTTAAAGCTTAGATATTTTTAATCAGTACTGTTATTTAATCGCTGCTTTTGATATCACAAATATGTGTGTCGAGATCGCTTCAGCCGTTTGTAATAACTTTCATATAAACATTGGCATCTACTTTCACCCTTATGGGTTGACTTTGAAATATGAAGTACATCTTAATATATTTTTTATCAAAATTCGTTCAATAGTTTAAATGTGATATTGTAACAACAGATTGACACACATTACTATTGATTTAATTTGCAAACTTTATATTTCCTTTTAAAGGAAATATATAATTGCCATTGACTTGTTTATTTTCATTTCAGGGCGAGCAAGTGTTCCAAGCTTTATACGCTGCTGGGTCAAAACGGAAAATAAATTTGAAAATTGCTCAAAACTGGCCCAGTAAACAATATCCTAATGTAGATACAGAATATTTAGTTAAGAAGAAGGCTGCGCAGGTATTAATTCACGAACAAGTCCTTACAAAGCATATAAATCAGTTTTTGTTTTCCAAAGACCTATTAATATTAGTACCATCAAGAAACGACACGTCAAACTTAAGATTCATATAATTAACTCGCATTTAACCTGAATTCACACGACTGACTCACGTGACTTTGCGCAGGTGAGAAGTTTGAATTTCTCCAAGTTGCTCGGCGGAGGCGTGCTCCACACCAAGTTTTGGATCGTCGATAGGACACACTTCTATATAGGCAGTGCCAACATGGACTGGAGATCTTTGACGCAGGTAGGAATTTCATGATTGTATTGTATATAAAATGTTTACATTCATTAATTGTGTACATGTTAATATGTTCCTACATACAAAATGACTGAAATAATAATTACTACTAATGACATATTTCTAGTATATATATATATTACATTAGTACATACTACATAGTCTTGGTACTTATTTTCAATAATCGTTCACAAGTTATAATAAAAATATATAATAATATATCCTCACGCCTTCCCACAAGGGTCCCCGAAGGGGTAGGCAGAGGTGTATAGGTAATACCCACACACCCACTTTCCGCCAGAGGTATATTAGGTGCCAACGTGACAGATGGCGAGTCCATCGCCGTTACTCAAGCACGACTATACATACGCCTTTTGGAATTTCTTCTCAGACGTATGCAGGTTTCCTCTCGATGTTTTCCTTCACCGTAAAGCTCGTGGTGTGACTAATCACTGTACTTAAGTTTAGAAAAACTCATTGGTACAGTCGGGATTCGAACTTGCGACCTTTGCGTCGCAGGCAACTGCTCGAACCTCTCGGCCACCACGGCTCTTCACAAGTTACAACAAAATTAAAAAGCTCAATAATCAAATCAAGCTTCAAAGCTCATCAATAGTTTTATGGATTTTGCTTTATATGTGGGCTTAATTAATTTTATTCAAGTTTTATATGACTATACAATAACAACAATATAAAAGTTGTAAATTCAATAAATTTACAATAATTGGGTATGAATTTTCTTTAACAGGTAAAAGAACTAGGAATAGTTGCATACAACTGCTCCTGTTTGGCGACAGATCTGGGGAAGATATTCGATGTAAGTGGTAATTTCAATTGCCTTATTCACTCGCTCATAAGGTACATTTTTCATGTAATTTGTAGACTACGTCTTAAATGAACATCCCGATAATAGGTCCATATACGTAATACTTAAACTATAACTCAAGTGAAAAGTTAACGTGTGCTGTGTGAAGGAAACAGAGATTGTTGTATAAATGAATGCAGTCGGGTTTAATGGTTAGAACACCTGACTGCGAAATTTTAGGTGCAAGTTTAGTGATAAATCACTGGAAAATAAAATTCATACATACCACCAGGATTCAAAGGAGACATTTTGATTTTGCTGGCGACTACTCTGGCATCACGGCCCCGGGATTGAGAGCGCAATATTAATCAGTGCTCGCTTAATTAGCCGCCATTGTTTCAACCCTTTGACTATAATATTTTATTGTTATATTCCTCCTAGCTAACTAACACGCTGTTATAGTCTCTTATTCCTTCGCAATAAAAATCTGCGAATTTTTAGAGTGGTTAGGTAAAATCCACTCTACTTTTGTAGTGGGAGAACTTCCATCTTTCTAACATTCAATTTAATTCAACATTATACATTATTCCCTAATTTTTAGTTACTTTTACTCAAAATTACCCTAAACACGCGGTCCTATGTATTTTTTTGGCGTGTTTCATACGTTTCGTCACGTTTTTTCACGTGTTTAAATTAAAAAGTGACATGATTAGTTGTTTTATTAAGGTTTTTAATTTTTTAATAGCAAATCAAGGGAATGCTTTGTTACTATGCATGTTGGAAGGTTCGAGGGCGGTATAGTGTTAGCAATGACATGGCGTTTCAAACACAATATGAAATATCGTGCATGCATTAATTGCAATGAGCGAAGCTAAAAATAGTCCAGTGTCGCATTACAAGCGCTGACCTTGCTATGTACAATGACACAGATAGCTCCACTACTGTTTTCTTATGAGTTTATAACCTTTTTATACTACGGAGGTTGTAAGGTTACCTTCTACAAATCTCTCGAATACGGGTACTTCTTTCTACCACCGAACCTCTCGCCATTGGCGGGGTTCTCATGCATGAATCCTGCAAGGTCGGCACCGCGCGAGCGATACTCCTGGTGTTCCAGGTGTACTTAGGCGGCGGTAATCGCTTAACATCAGGCGGTCCGCGTGCTTATTAACCGTAAAATATATCTCTGGCGTAAAGTTTGTGTGTTGGTAGTAGCCTATACACTTCTGCCTACCCCTTTAGGGAGCCTTGGGAGCCGTGGGAATTCGTGATTTTTATTTATTTATAGAACTATTCCGAAGACCACCTCCTTTTTTTAATTATAATATATCCTCACGCCTTCCCACAAGGGTCCCCGAAGGGGTAGGCAGAGGTGTATAGGTAATACCCACACACCCACTTTCCGCCAGAGGTATATTAGGTGCCAACGTGACAGATGGCGAGTCCATCGCCGTTACTCAAGCCCGACTATACATACGCCTTTGAATTTCTTCTCAGACGTATGCAGGTTTCCTCTCGATGTTTTCCTTCACCGTTCAGCTCGTGGTGTGACACTACTTAAGTTCAGAAAAACTCATTGGTACAGTCGGGATTCGAACTTGCGATCTTTGCGTCGCAGGCAACTGCTCGATCCACTCGGCCACCACGGCTTTTTAATTCAGTAATAAAATAACACATTCACAATACGAAAACTGACTCACGCAATCAATTTCAATCATAATATATACTGCACATTGTAATGTTTCATAACCAACCAAGAGCTACAAAGTTAAAATTGCTTCCCGTGAAATGTTCATTACCTATCGATTGTATAACTGAGTTTACAAAGTTTCTGGAACGGTAACTTAATTGTTTGTAATAGTTAATACGGGGAACCTGGCACGAGCTAGCGAACTACCCAGCCAATGACGTTGATGCGTTCGGTAATGCATGCAAACTTGGAGCGGTTCTATTAGAGCAAGAGCCCGTGAGTGCCAGACCTTCGGATTTTCATAAAAGCTGAAATTTTTTCTATGTGTGTCCCTAATACAGGTAAGAATGATCCCCACCCATGAAGCTGGGGCAGCGGTGGCTTTGGCAGGTAACAGGTAACAAAGGTGTATAAAATTCCATCTCAAATTTATCATAAAATAAAACAGATTTTTTTTATATTTGATTCACAATAATATCAAAACTCGCGTTGCTCATTGCCAGACAGTTAGTATGGTTGCAACCTTCTGCCGGACAGCCTTAAACTATTATAATTTATAATTATACTTACGTTATATTATAAAATCTCAATTTTATATATAATTTTTTGGAGGCCTATTAATCTATGTTTACATAATTGCCGGACAGTTTCGACGGTTCTATCATCTTGCTAGACGCATTCAAAGTGAGCAGTACTTCGGGGAGCAAGGAACGTAAACAGTAACTAGTGCGAGTGAGACAGAGCCTTTGGTCTATTGCGGCCCTTCACTGCGCATCCACTGTTATCAAGTTCAAATTGTGCAGCTTATTTTTTTCTTAGTCAAGAAATTTCATTAAATAAATTTTTACAGTTTGAATAACAAATATTTAAAACAGTACTCAGTAAAATTGTTCTAATACAACTTCAATCATATCGAAACTCTAATAACTTTATTTATATTATTTTTCATTTTTACGAAGTTTATATTTTCAATTCTATCAAAATTGTAATTTAAATTCGACTAGAGTAAACTGGGGCAAAATGTGTAAGCGGGAGAAATGGTTAGGTAATCAAAGAAATAAAAAAAAACATTTAAATAAATAAATGAAAAAATATTTTTTTCTATAATTGGACGTATAACATGAATTTGGTGGTTACAATTCACAGGTTATGATACTGGCATTGCGAGGAATCTAACGACACTTAATATTACACAAACTTTTCATTCTTCTTTTTTTTACGTAACTTAACCCCATTAAAATATTATAATTACTGGAATTGCTGTTATTTTTTTTTGTTAAATATTTGTCATTTTCCAGAAAGTGTTGAGAACAAATAGACGAGTATGTCGTTGGCATCCAATCATCTTCTCGTCTCTGGATTCTAACAATTTTTACCCATTTGTCTTTCATCAGTCCATCTTTAGGAAATCTAAAACATATCTATATAACATTCTCTATCTCTCTATCTATATATCATAAACATATATAAGACATACATAACATATATATATATATATATATAGAAGCCGTGGTGGCCGAGTGGTTCGAGCAGTTGCCTGCGACGCAAAGGTCGCAAGTTCGAATCCCGACTGTACCAATGAGTTCTTTCTGAACTTAAGTACAGTGATTAGTCACACCACGAGCTTTACGGTGAAGGAAAACATCGAGAGGAAACCTGCATACGTCTGAGAAGAAATTCAAAGGCGTATGTATAGTCGTGCTTGAGTAACGGCGACGGACTCGCCATCAAAAAAATAGCCTGTGACTGATTAGCCCAACATCCCCAATTTTCTTACGAACAAAATCGCCACGTGTCAATATGAAGAGCTCTTATCGTTCTCTCTGTCGCTCTTAAACGTAACGCGCTACTTGTCTCGTTCGCGCCGGTGCCGAAGCGGCAACGTCGCGGGAATTAATTCGGATTAAAATACAATGTTTGATTTTATATTTTTTATTGATAAAATAGATAAACCAATACTTATAAATGAAAAGACACATCCTTCTTGTGTCTTACATTCGTCCCAGTATATGTTTTGCAGTTTCTAAACACACAAGAAGGCATTTTATCCGAAATGCTGAATACATGCTACGTCGTTGCCCATAGATATAGGATGTACAAGATACACATAGGCGGCTTGGAGACATGTCAAAAAAAAAATGTACATGTGTTGGTGAATGTTTATGTGTGAGTTAAAAATAGTGTTGTCCACGATAAAATTACACATTATCGATTCTTTCAGCTGGCAGGCCTTTTTGTACAGAAAGCAATAACGTCAATCATCGTGCCGTGTTAAGCAGAACTAACGTGTCATAATTATTGTATTTGTATAATGTTATAGACCGAGGAGCGGAGAAATGTTTTCAATAACCAATCAGATTTCATTTTCCAATATTGAATGAACGGAGACTGAAATCTGATTAGTTATTCAAAACCTCGGCATCGCTCCGCTCAGCTTTGGTGGAAACCGGGTCTAACACGGTAGACCGGGTCCTCAATCAGGCTTTTAAGAATTGAAATTTTATGTTTAAATACTAATGAATAATATAGTTAATAAAAACACATTGAATGATTTTATTTATTGCCACTTTGAATTATATTAACACTTTGAATGATTTTATTTATTGCCCTCGGAATATTACAGTTTTGTTCAAGTGTGTTCGTAATGTTTCCCTATCAAATTTTAACAATTTGCTCTCATGCTTTAATCGGAGATCAAAATAAGCTTCAATTATAGTTTTCATAAGAAGATATCTATGACTGTCTAAGGGGTCTTGATCTAAAACATGATTTTGTAAATTATGAAACAGCGATTGAACATTACGTAAAACTTTTAACACACATTTAGCAAAAATAATATCGTCATCATTTTATTCTTCATTTCTTTGTATGAAACATTTGCCGTCAAAATGTTTGCTACAGATAGTGGAGTTCGCACTAGGAGTCCAATCTGGTCTGTTTAGAGTCCGCATCCATTTTTCAAGCAAAGCTGAATTGCGTGGAAACCTAGAAAAAAAAGAGTACCTAATGTGAATAATATGCTATTTCAACATAATTTGACTAAATTGGATTTGTGTCATGATGTCGCTAAAAAAAATTACAAGTTTTTATCGATACTCGTGACCTCACGACCTTTGTCAAGCACTAGCGTAACCAAACTATTTTCTTATTACACATTTTTTTCGCTAATACTGTTTGAAATCACGAAATATATCTAAATACATAAATGGAAAACAAAATACTATTGATAAAATCTCTTTCTGAGCTGATTACTAGCCGAAATTTCGCATAATTTGGATTGAAAATTCCAATGACAAAATCGTATTTACCTGTGAAAAGTGTATTTATCCGGATTATTTCTTCTTGTAACTACACATCCAGGTACAGAACACGACACCATAATCGTAAAATGTTAATATTCTTAATAAAATCGAAAGATCTGCACAAAAATGCACAAATTTCACCGCCACGTAGAACAAACTGGGACGCTATGGCCTCTTACTCGCGAAAACAATGACATACCGGTACTTCATTCGCTGTCTCTTTTCGTCTCGGGTGGTTTGAACTTGATTAGGATTTCTCGCTCCCACGCTTCATGCATCTTTTTAGCGTAGCGAAAAAAATCCTAAATCTATGTCGTTGCCAGTCAAGCTGACACTAAGTTGACTCAAGCCAATTAGCTTGTGTTGAGCTAGCCAAGACGAGCGCGGTATGACGTATCTACCTTAGTTTATATATATTAGTAGTTAGTTTAATACATCATTGGTGAAGGGCCGCAATAGACCAAGCGCTCTGTCTCACTCGCACTAGTTACTGTTTACGTTCCTTGCTCCCCGAAGTACTGCTCACTTTGAATGCGTCTAGCAAGATGATAGAACCGTCGAAACTGTCCGGCAATTATGTAAACATAGATTAATAGGCCTCCAAAAAATTATATATAAAATTCAGATTTTATAATATAACGTAAGTATAATTATAAATTATAATAGTTTAAGGGTGTCCGGCAGAGGGTTGCAACCATACTAACTGTCTGGCAATGAGCAACGCGAGTTTTGATATTATTTTGAATCAAATATAAAAAAATTCAGTTTTATTTTATGATAAATTTGAGATGGAATTTTATACACCTTTGTTACCTGTTACCTGCCAAAGCCACCGCTGCCCCAGCTTCATGGGTGGGGATCATTCTTACCTGTATTAGGGACACACTTAGAAAAATTTTCAGCTTTTATGAAAATCCGAAGGTCTGGCACTCTGGCACTCACGGGCTCTTGGACCAGTCACGCTGTGTACCTACCTTTATCGCGTGCTTGCGGTGTGACAAATCAATGTACTTTAGTTCAACAAAACATCATCGATAAATGCGAATGCTAATGCTTGGTGAATATAGTAAATATATAAGTAAATAGTTGGTGAGGATGTCTGTTTGCCTTTCACGCAAAAACTACTGAACTTTTATTTTTACTTGTTTATTAACTAACTGGATTAACGTATAAGACATTTTTTATTCCAGAAAAAAAGTAACCATGAAGTCAAAATTTTAAACGCGTGAAACCGCAAGATATTCTATGGCTATCGTAAAGTGTACGATGTATTGCTCCATCCCAGTGGGTGATACATGTATGGGAACTATATTTTCTATCACCAAAATTTTTATTTGTCATCAAGTTGTATCACCTAATAAATAGATCTATCGCCACGAAATATTTTCGTTCTCAGATAAACAAAATTTGTTCCCAGGTATGAATTATCAAATTAATGTTAATATATGTGTAAAATAAGAGATCGATAACCAATAAAATTATATTGCATTACATGAATATAAACTTCGTTCTTTTAATAACAGTTTTGTTACTTAAATAATAGCTCTGTGCTCAGAATGGTAGATCTGTCACCAAATAAATCGATTATCGATCCCTGACTGCGACTCCTTTTTATTTGATATTTTGTCACCAATACAGTAGTAACATTTTATTTCGTTCAGATATTAAATTAATAGTATTCGTTACCAATTTAATACATCAATTTATAATTTTAATGAAAAAATTATCCAAGGGGCGGAAACAAATTGGCGCGCTTTAAAAATTGACCAATCCCGCCTCAACGATGGGTAGTAGTTAACTAGGAATATTGATTATTTTGACTTTAATTGTTTTATTTACTACTCTGCTAAAAAAAATATTTAAATATAATTTATACTACCAGTGGAAATTTAGAACCTTGGGAGTCTAGTTAAGTAGCAGAATCTTTTGGTTGAAACGATGATGACAACCCAATTTTTTTATTTGAACTTAATGCAATTTTCTAGTAACATAATATGATTTATTGGTGATCTCTTAAAATTAGTTTGCTTAAATACTTATTAGGATACACCTATTATAATACATACAAAAACATTTATTTGGTACTAGACCTTATATCTCAGGATTTTAGGTGATTTATTGTGGAACTGATTTTGCATTGTTTGGTGACTACATTTTGGTGACAGATCTACTATTTTGTGAACAAACCCTATTATTTAAGAAACACAAAACTAATAAAATTGGTGATAGCTTAAATAATACCCTAAATGTATTGTCGATTTTAGTTCACCATGTTCCACTAGATGGCTCTAGCTGCGTTTTAGAACGCGCTATGGATACTAGGTAGGTATACATATTTGATTATGGTTAGGTTTTTTTATGTAGTGTAATTAACTTTTGGAAATGGAACAATATAAATGAATACTCTTTTGAATCCACACTGGGTTTATTTCCTACAACTTTTGAAAAGCCATTTGTTTGCTACCCCCGAACATAACACATACATAATGGACATATGACACTGTCACGTCACCAGTGTCTTCAGCCAAGTACCCTGAGTTCTTACAATCAGGTAGTTTGTCCTTAAACATACCTACGTTGGGCTCACACGTAAGAACCAACCTTCAATTAGCATTATAATTACCTATAATTATTTATTCAACTGTTTCACATTTGTAAAACAATAAATACCTCCTTCAATACGTTATCACAATGCGAGTAATTACATAGCAACTGTACATTAAACTTTATTAAATACATATTTATATCTATAAATCATTCACCAACGTGGCAAACAAGCATATAGTTTGCCTTACTTACTATAAAGGCGCTTGAAATATAATATGTATCTCGTGAGCCGAAGTTATGTTCGGTGGCGTGCTAGTAGGTATAACGGTCATTCATTATCATCTCCGGCCACCAGATAGAAGAAAGTGAAATTCTTGTGAATTAATAGCACTAATAAATTTATATCAGCCATTGTAAAATTCATAATATAATTAGTTAAATCAAAATCGTTTTTTTTATATAGAAATGAAAAAGTCCAAATCAAAATTTAAAAATGAATCAATTATATATCAAATTAAATGAAGATTATCATTATTGTATTTAAATATTCTTATGAATTAAATTTTACGCGAGGTCCGAGAAACGGTCAATGAATGAATGAATGACCAAATTCGTCCAAAACCAACGGGTCCCACTCCTGCTTGCACAGCCATTACATTTGGAACCTTACTCATTCACTAATGAGAAGTCACAGCTCCTATTAACAACACAAAATCTGAACGGGAGATTCCGTACTACCGAACGAGGACAATCCTCTTGAGATTTCACCTTCATATAACAATCATATCTTTCCTCTTTATAATATTAGTGTAATTGCAACAATAGGGCACTTACGTATCGTCATCGGCCTTCAGGAACCAGTCGGCCTCCCGCCGATGGTGCTCGTACACGTATCGGAACGCGGCCTTGGTCTTGCCCCACAGGTGGTCGCGGCCTTCGCCGACAGGCAACTTTATAGCTGGCAACGACTTATCTGCGAAGACATCATATGCACCTACAATTCCGTACTACTGGGGGAAGTATTGGCTATGTATGTTATACGGACCCTCAGCGGAGCTCATGAAGAGCAGCTTGTTGCACCTCTTGCCCCAGGTGGCCTTGACGTGGCGCGCCTTCTCCTCGTGGTTGTCCGGCTGCGTCATCACCCAGCAGAGGACCCTCACGCGCTTGAACAGCTCGTCCGCTATCGACGTGTCCTCGTCAGAATGCACCGCGTCGGCGCTCGAATGTGGCGCTATTGTGTACTTCTCTAAGTCTCTCCTTATTGTGTCCCTGAAATGGGTCTTCAAGTCAAATTACATGCCAAAAATCCCATCTTCATCCCATCGTGCTTCTAATATGCCAAGTGCGTGCCGTAATGAGGATGTAACGGCATTTTTCGAAAGCATTTGCATGCTCATGTGGTCGAATTTCATTGATAACCAAAGGGTTTTAAGAGCCGGTTGTTTCAAATGGATGTTCAGGTTACAAGTTCGATGTTAAACGTCCGTTAAGAATACAAAGTGATGTGTCAACTGTCAAACAGAACGTCAAAGTTATTCGGACTGAAGAATGTAGGTTGATGTATCACGACAGAACAAAGACGTTAAGTACATACATACATATCATCACGCCAAGTCCCTAACGGGGTAGGCAGAGAGTATAGAGCGCCAGTTCTCTCTAGACTTACATACCTCTTTCGCTTCGTCCACATTCATCAGTCTCTTCATACATGCTCGTCGGTTTCGAGTACTCTTAACGTTCCCGTCCTTCAGAGTCCGATCTATTTGATCCAGGTAGTTGGAACGCGGCCTTCCTCTGCCTCTTCTTGCACACACTTTTGCTTTGTATATCTGTTTCGTCAATCTTTCTTCACTCATCCTTTCTATGTGTCCAAACCAACGTAACATGCCTTTCTTCATCTTCTTCGTTATGTTACGTAATTAACTTTGTTATTAATAAATTACGTTATGTAACGTTGAGTAATTGTGTAATTAATTGGCACAAAGTGATATTATCATTGTGCCTTCGTATTATATATTAAATAAAGTACATTCTGCCATCATAGAGTGCCATAACGGTCGCCATTAGTCATCATATAGATCTAACCCTTTCTCAATTGTCAATTAATTATGACAATAGCGTATGGTGGTAAATATTTACGTTTGGTTGCGATAACGATTGGGGAATGTATAGGTATTTTGGTTAAGCGACACTGAACGCGTTAGTGTGTTGTATGTGTAATTGTGAACGAGTTAGTCAAGTGTTCGTGAAACAACCGGCAACCTTATTTTGTGTGTTCTATTATTATAAAAAAAAATGAAAAATCCCAATACATATTATTTTGAATCTTTAGGAAACCGTTGGATGGGAACTAACTTACTTCTTTGTATGTTAAGGGAATCTTATAAAAATAACATTTCGAGTACATACAAGCTATTACAGCAACTGTAAAAAAAAACCAATCGCTTGAAATAAGCAACTAAAGTCAGAACAAAACTCATGTCACTGCCTACAAACACATTGTAATAATATATAGCCAGCCTTAGCAGGAACTAAAGTAGGTAACAGAGCGCATTCTATCAGGAGTTTTAAGTACTATTACAAACCGGCCGAAGATAAGCTTTTTTTAAAACAAAAATTATGCCAACAGACAAAACTACAGACATTTGCAACACCAGCCGTCACGTGGGCTGCCAGCCCTTCAGATTATTTTCCACACCGTTAAAGAACTCCTGAAACTTTAAACTGAATACAGATTTTATTTATTAAATACTTAAATGTGACAAAAGCTCATGACCTGCCATCGAGTTATGTAAATGAGCAAACATCATCAAGTTATCATATCATTATCTTACTCCGTGCGGTAAATGACGTCACAATAAAATCCAAGTAAAGATGGACAAGGTGTCTTTGCTAATGGCTAATGTAGCACTACTAGCGTCATCTCGTGGTCGGGCGTAGTAAGAACATGTGTATTTCATTTCCTTTTCTATTTTCAAATTTTACGTACAACGTTTATGCTTTGCCAGTAACAATGTAACAATGAAGGTATTTTGTAGAGTACGACAAACCGGTTCATTTACAATTAAAGATAAAACCACTTCCTAATTTCTAATTGCCATTTAACATTTAAGAACTATAAACCAACAGCTTCTATTTGTGAATTTGCAATCATTAAATTTCAAAAGCCGTGGTGGCCGAATGGTTGCTAAGTAGTTGCCTGCAACACAAAGATTGCAAGTACGAATCCCAACTGTATTCATTACTTTTCTTCTGTATAATAAGTTTTCGAAACCTAAGTATAGTGATTATGTCACTTATCACGAATAGGGGGAAGGCAATATAAAAACTCAAACTACAAGACAATAGACATTATTAAGTACAAAATGTATGATAAATAACTTCAGAGACCAACACTCAACATTAAAGTTTAAAGTTTACTGGGAAGATGGGAAAGCTAAATCACTGGTAACATTGTTTGATGTCATCGATCATAATCGCAGTATCCCACATAAAGACCGGTCCCGATGATCCCAGCGGAATTAAACCAAAATGTATCTTATTACTAAATACAGTAAGGTACATAGACAATGTACATTAACATATATATGTAGTAGAACAGTTTAATGATGAATGTGTAAATACATATGTGAGCAGTCCTTGGGGTATTGTCGTTCAACCGTGAAAATCTATAGAAGGTTCGTTCATATACAACTATAATTATAAATTATATATATTATACTTTTCCCAAAATTTTCACCAAATTGGAGTGATTGTAACATACGACTTTTTTATTATTTCATAAAAAAATACCTAAATAACACCTACGCATATTAAGAACCTTTAACATGACCCTAAGTTGATGTTTTCTTAAAATAGTTTGTCCCTACTCCCTAGAGCATAGGCCGACGAGAATAAAAAAACAACAAAAATATGTATTAAAAATAAAAAATAAAACAATTACATTCATGCTATTAACAAAATCTAGCGCTACTATGTATGTACATGTCTCATGCTGCATGCATCGCTAAATGCTTTTCAGTTAAATATTATAGAAATAACGTGCAAGAGAGCTAGAGTTATTGAGTTACTTTACCTGTAGGGTGACCATTCCTCGTTCCTGTCGAATCCAGTGGAAGTTAATAACATGTATGCTAAACTAAATCCGGCCGATATCCCGATCACCAGGGTTAGCACAAACCGACGGCCCATCACCCGACCTTCACCCTGCACAGGGTACAACATTGTACTCCGAACAAAATTCACATTAAAGCCACTTTGAATTTGGAACACTGAACACGTCACCGCAAGTGCGCGCGCGCATGGAGCCGTTGTGATGTTACTCGGCAAATATATTAACTTATTTCGCGTTGCCACTTGTCAATACATACGTTGGTACTATCGCCACAAGAATGGGTTTGCCTCATTCGTTTGTAATATAAAAGGTACGCTATGACTAAGGCTGTGGACACCCCAAGCATATTCTTACTGCAGATACTAGAAAAGACGGGAATATCAAAAGTACTAGAAACCGGTAAGTATGTTTAAAAAGACTGATGAATATAGACGGAGCGAAAATAAATCTAGATAACTGGCACTCTACTATCTGTGTTTAACCTGTGCTCTCAGGGTGATGATGCCTATAAATAAAAGAAAAAACTATTTTCAATAACCTAGCAGCTTTTAATTATTAAAATTGTAAAGAAAAACATTTTCGTGATAAATGTTTTTTAAACAAATAAATTAAGAGATGTGCGAGGTCTGATACAAAACGCACATCCTTAAAAACATACCATGGCTAGGCTACTTATTGGTTAAGGATGCGTTATACCAGAGGCTGTCTAAGATTAAGTGCAATTGCCATCATAATTCAACAGCACGAAAGACAGATTTATAGACGTCACATCGTCACCTGTAGCTTTCGCATTCTTGAGTAAAGATTGCAAAAGTACCCAGTTCCCAAGATCCATAAAAGAAAGAAAATAAGAGATCCTTCTTTATCGACCTATCAGCAACGATTTAACTCTCTTATGTGTCTGTTCAACAAGAAATTACCAACACGAAATTGTCCAATGAACATCAATTTATCTCAATAATTTATATTCGACCTTAATAATGTATACTCTCATTGGCGACCTAGTTTATCGAGTGTTAATATAAATATATTGCATACCGAATTGAAACAGACAAATCCTGTATTGTACATACATGCGAAAGTTTATCGTCGACGACGCCAGAAGGACTGAACGGAATTGGCAGTAATTGGGCATAGAGATAGATTATTAGTCCTATCCCTAGTTTAAGCCAAAAAAATGTTCCAATGATATCAATTTCGCGGGTGCAACAGTGAAGATCAGCGAGTTAAGAAATTAAGTGACGAAATAATGTCCACCACTCAAATGTTACGATCACTTTAAATTTGATCGTAAATAAGATACTAGACATTTGTAATGAGCGATGATGCACGCATGTTCGTTGCACGTCTCCCAACACTTAACAGAACTGGGTGCTCTAGTTTCACAGTTAGATACATCACTAAGATCAATAAGGGAGACTATAATTTCGTAAGATACAATGTCGTTAAATCGACAATAAGTATATTAATTAGGTAGCGATACAAACTTTGGTCGTTTAAAGTTATTGATTGTTGGTCCTTCATAGTCACTGGACTTACATACTTGTACACTTGCCAAGTATAGCAGCTTAGAATGTTACATTTAACTCTACAAACATGAAACCACAATATTTCAAACTAATATTTTAGTAACGAGGGAAAATACGACCACAAGACGTGCCTACAGAAGCATCGTAAACCCAAACTAAACATAGAAGTACAGCTATTTTCCGCCTTCCAACAAGGGTCCACGAAGCAGTAGGCATTTCGCAGGAGCATTATATTTTAGGTGCCAGACAGAACGCGAGCCCATCGCCGTTTTTCAAGCCCGAGTACTACATACGTGTTTGAATTAATTCTCAAACGTAGGTAGGTTCCTCTCGATGCTTTCCTTCACGATAAAGCTGGTGGTGTGCCTAACTATTGTCCTTGAGTTCAGACTTGTTCTTAAGTACAGTCGGGATTCGATATTAGAATATTTGTGTTGCATGCTACTACTAGAAACACTGTCACCACGGCTCTCGTCAAAATTCAACAGGAAATAACTAACGCGCGATGATAACAAATGGCGGTATTTTAGACAAAACCTACGACTTGCACTATCATAATTGACGACAGAATAACAGAGTTGAGACATAAAATACCAATGACGACACCAGAGTTACCACGCCTTTTGGCCAATGTAGTTCAAGAGTGCGAGGCTATGACATTTAAACAATAAATAAATATCTTGGGACAATTCCACACAAATTGGCATAGCTCCAAATTAAGCAAAGGTTGTGTTATGGTAACTAGACAACTGAATATTTACTTGTATAGATAGATACATAGGATATCCAAGACTAAGGTACAGATGTCTGCCCTCCGCGGGAATATAAACCGCGATCCCAAAATTCGCAGTCAGGAGCTCTAACCACTAGGCCAGACGG
>JACCPG010005805.1:0-14316 GCA_016069955.1 Drepana arcuata | reverse complement strand
ATATATATATAAGATTTTTTTTATAAGATATATATCTTATAAAAAAATATGTTATCGTAAAGTCATAAATATAATAAATAACATTACTTACTACAAAGCTTTAATAGATTTATAACATTTAAAAAAACATCTCCGTAGCAGTCCTAATAGTTCAGCAATCCCACGACAGATGTCGATAAACTAGATAAACGACCCTCCTGCAATATTAAAACATAAACGCGTCGCAAAGTCCCTTGACCCAAATCGTGAAAGCGCCTAAAAAAATTTAATAAAAAACTCTCCCCAACCCATCTCACTTACGAGCCAATGAAGCGAGCAAATAAGCGAAAAATCCGCTTGAATGTGGAAAAAAGATAAAAAGGAAAAAAGTGCGATACGCCGCTTGATTGAAAAGGTCGGAAAAAGATATACAGCGGGTGGGTCCCGTCGGTGTTTTTTACTCTTGTCACTTGGATATGCGATCCGTTTGAGTGAGATAAACACGATTGGTGTTGCCATTGGGGAAATACTATAAGCAAGTCAGAGAGAGTTCAGTTCTCTCTTCGCTTCATCTATTGTTCATCTGTCTCTTTATACATCGCCGGTTTCGAGTTCTTCTTGAGTGTACGATTTGATCTAAGTAGTTGAAACTATATCTAGACACGAACAGAAGTAGGTATAAATTGAAAATATTTTTTTTATGGTTCTCCATTTCCCCCCAGCTAACTTCTTCCACCACATCTCTCTCCATTGACGAACCGCTTTATCATCCCCATACCGTGGAACCAAACATACACACATAGTTTCCTTCCGCAAACATTCAAGCTGTGGAATAAACCCCCCGATGAGGTTTTCCGTAGCGAGTGCAGAAGTTTTACAAAGGTGTGCAGTGCAGTGCAGTGTTAAGAGTCCTGCAGGTTTTGCAATGTGCGAGCATTACTCTTGGTTGCAAGCGTCCATTGGTGGCGATAGCCGCTTACCTCAGGCGGAACGCGTGCTTATCACCTTGCATATAAAAAATATCTCAGCTTGCAAAGTGTGCAACATGTAGGTAGGTTACTAATATTAGGTTTTTTTCTTGAATAAAAAACACTAGAAAATAAAATATTTATAGATGTGCCAAATATCATCCAATTTCGTTCGGCCGTTCTGGCGTGATTGAGTATCGAACATCCTGATATGATGAATGATTTTAGAAGGATGTGTTCCAATTCAACCCCAATTTATAAAAAAAACGTGTTCGCCGTTAAATTAAAACGCTATTGAATTCATGTGAGGTATTATCGCCAGTCTGTGTTATCGCCTCCCGCCCAGCCCCGATGGCGGATTGGGCACAATTGATTGTATTTAGACACAGTTTTTTGTATGTTTGTATTATTTGTTTATCTACATAGATATCATATTTTTTGTGCTGTCTGTGTTGCGAACTAGGGTTTTTTTCTTTTATCGGTTATTGAAGCGTTCGTTTCATATTTTATGTTCGTTTGTAGTTAAATGCAACTTTATTGAAGATTTCTAAATAGCAGAGATTAATCACACCATAAGATTACAAGAGAGAAACGAAGAATTTATGTAAAATGGTCGCGCTTAAGAAACGACGATTGTATCGCCGTCTGTCACGTTGGCACCTAAATAAAAAAGGGAGGGTGTTATAAATACTTATATATTTCGAAATCCAAGCAGTTATTATTATCTGCTTAACGCATTCCCGAACAATTTTTTATTTTTTTATTTAATCTATTCTAGTTGCAAATAGATATATTGCTAAGTTGACACTATCCGACGGCAGATGGCAGTATGTGATGGTTAAAATCACAAACAAACCTGTCCAACATTCGTCGCATCTGAACACAATATTTAAAACAGTTTTATTATAATAATATAAGTTTTTTTACACATACAATAAAAATTGTCGAACAAATATAATTCGTTACTCTGCACTTCTTTGTTATGCTACTTGACGACAGATGGCGGTAGCAGTAAGTCATATCTTAGTAATGATTTAAATTTTACACAAAAATTCTTTTAACCATTTCTTCTATCGTTAAGAAGTGTACAAATTATTTTAATACTTACAAGTATAGGTACCTTATTGAAATCAGTAACAAGTCACAACTGTCTGTTTTGTTATACATAATAAAATCTTAAACTATGTAGGTAAGTTGTAATACAACTTTAGTCATACTATTAATAATAATTACCTGAGTTACAAAAAAGGGACTCGACGTGTACATTTATAGACCCGGCCCTTTGAGGGACTCTAGAATTAGAGGGAAATAAAAGAATACCTATTATAAAGAAGTAAGGTTTGCAAGTTTATTACGAGGAAGGTACCTATCACTTGATTTACATAACTGAGTTGAAAAAGTCGTAGACTAAATATATACATATCATCACGCCTAGTCCCCAACGGGGTAGGCAGAGAGAATAGAGCGCCCATCTCTCTATACTTGCCTCTTTCGCTTTGTCCACATTCATACATGTTCGTCGGTTTCGAGTACTCTTAACGTTGCCGTCCTTGAGAGTCCGATCGATTTGATCCAGGTAGTTGGAACGTGGCCTTCCTCTGCCTCTTCTTGCACACACTTACGCTTTGTATATCTGTTTCGTCAATCTTTCTTCACTCATCCTTTCTATGTGTCCAAACCAACGTAACATGCCTTTCTTCATCTTTACAATCACACCCTCGTTCATGCTAGTTGTTTTGCGATTCTCTTCATTGCGGATTCGATTAATTCGATCGATGACTTTTTATAAAACATATATTATCCTGTAGCGATCTTGTTAGATCACCTTCAATAAATATAATTAGATAAATATTCCCTAATATTGTTCAAATCAAAATAATCTCTACATGAATGAACATAAAAATATCTAAACCCCTTCACGCAGTCAGCCGGAAGCCCGGCCAGACAGTTTATAAAAACAAATTATATTTAATTCACCTGCCAAATTTTTAGAGAGAAAAGGCTTTTATAATATCTGCCAACCGGAAAATGGGAGCCCCTGAAAATAATTACAGCGACTGATACTCGCATTAATATTAAAAACTTTAATGAAAAAAATATTAAAAGGTACACCCCTTATTTTATCCTTTTTTCCATTAGACGGGTTCTCGAGACTAGGGAAAGCGGTGGAGGCGATTTAGTTACATAATTATTCGTAAAATAACTTAATTCACAATAACAGTATTTTTTTAGAGCCGTGATGCGACAAAAATATCGCAAGTTTGAATCCCGACTGTACCAATGAGTTTTTCTGGACTTATGTACAGTGATTAGTCACACCACGAGCTTTAAGGTGAAGGAAAACATCGAGAGGAAACCTGCATACGTCTGAGAAGAAATTCAAAGTCGTTACTCAAGCACTATAATTTAAACACCAAATTTATATTAAAAGAAATTAAAGCACTAGAAAATGTTAATATTAATAATATAAATATTATACCAACCTCGACCGTATTCCATTCCCTGTCCCATACGCCATGGTACAGTCAGGCTCACTTACTCATATACAATTCGTATTCGAAGTTTCATTTGAAAATTTAATTAACAACGATTTTGTTGGGACTGAAATTCACGAGGCTGTTTGGTATTATTTTAGTAAGAGAACAATCTAGTGTACAGTCAACGTGATGGTAAGCGGTCACCGTGAAGCTAAGGATCGCAGCAGATGGAGGGAAATCGTTCGGGAGAAACTAATGCAGCGGGAGGGTCACGACCCTCAGTAATGAGGAAAACGACTCGAGGAGGAGGGACAATCTAGTACAGTCAACCTGATGGTAAGCGGTCACCGTAGCAGGTGGGCATTGCAGCACTTTTTATGAGTTGTAGGATAGCCTTTAAAGCATTGCAGTGAGGTTGTAATACTTCTTAAATTAACTCAAAAAAATTCAAAAAAAGTCTAATTAGAATTTCGTTCTCATATAGTCATATCGTCAGCAGTCCACTTAGAATTTGTTTCCAACTAGCTGTGCCCGCGTGGAAATTAACAAAAAAACATTTTTCAGTTTCCAAAATAAAAGTAGTCTAAGTTATTCCTTTTAACATCAGCTATCTGCCAGTGAAAGTCCCTTTAAAATCGGTAAAGCCGTTTCGGAGATTACTCTGAACAAACAGACAGACAGACAAAAATTTTAAAAATAAAATATTTTGGTGTATGTACCATGTATACATCCATGCATTTAATAAAAAGCGGTTATTTTAATGTAATAATGAAAAATGTGCGGCGTAACGATATTAGATCGAATCCGCAATGAAGAGATTCGCAAATCAACTGGCGTGAATGAGGGCGTGATTGTAAAGATGAAGAAAGGCATGTTACGTTGGTTTGGACACATAGAAAGGATGAGTGAAGAAGATTGACGAAACAGATATACAAAGCAAAAGTGTGTGCAAGAAGAGGCAGAGGAAGGCCACGTTCCAACTACCTGGATCAAATAGATCGGACTCTCAAGGACGGAAACGTTAAGAGTACTCGAAACCGACGAGCATGTATGACGACTGTTTCCAGCAGAATTCTTGTTTCTTTGACTCTTTTCAGCACGTCTTCGTTTGTCACCCTTTCCGTCCAGCTGATTTTTTCCATCCTTCTCCAGCACCACACTTCAAATGCCTCCAACACCTCTAAAATATTATCATTTAACAAATATACGCTGTTGGGAATTGAACCCGCGACCAGGAAAAGTGTTCCATTCAATGATTGACAACAGATTAAGTTGTCTTTGTTCTGTCACCAATATAAGAAAGGTCAATGTACATCATTGACCTTTCTTATAAATGAAATTAGTTGACATCACGTCGTTCTAATTGGATTGCTATTGACGGATTCATATGAGAACGAGTTTCTTATGAATATCCCTCCCACGAGGCTCCCCACAAGGGTAGGCAGCAGTGTATAGGTAGTACCCACACACACACTTACCGCCTGAGATATATTTTACGTTCTAACGTGACAGATGGCGAGTCCATCGCCGTTACTCAAGCACGACTATACGCCTTTGAATTTCTTCTCAAGCGTATGCAGGTTTCCTCTCGATGTTTTCCTTCACCGTAAATCTCGTGTGACTAATCACTACTGTTCAGGAAAACGAACTTGCAATGTTTGTGTTGCAGGCAACTGCTCAAATCACTCGGCCAACACGGCTTATTATATTATGAGGAGTTTCTTATTAAGCTTTTTAATGTTAGTGCTACCGTAAAATATGGTAGATAAGTGATATTGTTACCGGGTGCTGTGGATAAAAATAACAGGATATCTATACAAATAAATAAAATTGTCTGTTTGTAATATTAAAATAACCACACATACATACATATATACATATCATCACGCCAAGTCCCTAACGAGGAAGGCAAAGAGTATAGAGCGCCAGTTCTCTCTAGACTCATTCTCATACCTCTTTCGCTTCGTCCACATTCATCAGTCTCTTCATACATGCTCGTCGGTTTCGAGTACTTTTGACGTACTACTATTACTATATATATATATATATGTATGTATGTGCTATATATTTAATGCGGGTAAAACAGAGAGGCGCAGAATATAAAGACAAATTAAATAAAATATAATATTTTTCCCAGCCGACTGTACTCAACCGTACTTTTTCTTTCACGTCGCAAAAATAAATATTTTAATCCTCGGGCGTTACTTGGGCCCTCCTGTTATAAACGGGGGCCGAGTCCCACCTTACGGGGGCCTAAACGACAATCCGATTTGGTGATTTATTTTTATCATACGTCCTTTACATACATATATATTATCACGCTCACGGGGTAGGCAAAGGTAGTAGAGAGCCAATTCTACCTACACTAACAAACCTCGCTCTGTTCACAAGTACCAACCGCTTCTTACATAGCCGGTTTTGAGTATTCTTGACGTTCCCACTCTTTAAAAAATACATTAAACCCTTATATAAATATTTTAAGATATATAAAGTAAGTATATAAGTATTGCAGATTCCAATGCCAATGAGTTTTTCTGAACTCAAGTACAGTGATTAGTCACACCACGAACTTTACGGCGAAGGAAAACATCGAGAGGAAACCTGCATACGTTTGAGAAGTATTTAAAAGGCGTATGTATAGTCGTGCTTGAGTAATGGCGATGGACTCGCCATCTGTCACGTTGGCACATAGTTTTATTTCAGGTAGCACGTGGGATATGGGTCGAGCTGAAGACTCTTCTGGAATAAAACATGTTAATGCAGCTAATTATCTATCTCCATGTCAAATTTTATCAAATTCTGTTCAGTAGTTTTTACGTGAAAGAGGTACAAACACCTTCGCAAACTTTCGCATTTGTACATGCATACGTATCATCACCACGAATCCCTAACGGGGTAGGCAGAGAGTATAGAGCGTCAGTTCGGTCTAGACTTACATACCTCCTTAATTTCGTCCGCATTCATCAGTCTCTTCATACATGCTCGTCGGTTTCGCATTTGCTATAATTAATTAACTGTATTGGTCAGTTGTTTATAATAAATGTATGCAAATTGCTGGATGAACACACAATTATATGCAAAATCCACTTACTCGTATCCTTAGCAAAAAGTCGGATCCATTCACCCCCAATATACGAGAGAAAAATGCTCTTAACGCCCCCTCTCGCCTCTCTCGCCCCCACCTCGCCCCTCGCCCCTCCTACTTGGGGCTAATTTTTGCAAGGGCCCGCTTTCTTCTACCTGTGTATTTTATAAAATTCTACCTTCGGAAGGTAAAGCCAATAATAGAAGGGAATCATCGAGAGGTAACCTGCGTTTGAAAATAAATTCAAAGGCGTATGTATAGTCGTGCTTGAGTAACGGCGATGGACTCGCTATCTGTCAAGTTGGCATTTAAATATATCTCTAACTCTTGCCTACCCCAGGACCCTTGTGGAAAGCCGTGAGGATATAATACAGAAAATGCTTCTATCAATGTCATTTAAAGACTTTGAAACCATCCAACCGATGTGATAGATCAATAACGCCAAGATAGTTTTAGAGCTGTAAAACAATGTATACAATGTAGACAGTCGGCGAAATGCATGAAGAGATTGATGAATGTGGATGAAGCGAAAGAGGTTCGTAAGTTTAGAGGGAACTGACGTGCGTGGTGATATGTATTGCTTTTATTTACAATAAACGTTAATATATTCACTGTAATTACACCCACTTGAGATATATTTAGGTGTCAACGTGACAGATCGCAAGTCCGTTTTTTTTTAAATAAAACAAAAAGGTTGGTATTTTGATAACGTTTAACGAATTAAAAACAAAACCTAATTCGATTTTCAGATTTTAATCTCAATTCAAAATATTACATATTCAAACTTAGAAGTCATTTAAGATTCCAAATTCTTTATTTAAAAAGTATGAAATTTAGCTACACAATAACGTACTCTATGCACACAACACAAGATACACAATAGGTACGAACCTAAGTATAGGCTTGGATATAAAGGGTGGTACATTTTTGTGATAAGGCAAATTTATAGAAACGAGTCTTCGCCGCCGCGGGCTTGCGTCTACCCCCTGCGAAGGTGACTTACTATGGAGTAGGCTTATAAAAATACCGCTTACAATTACAATTACGACAAAAAAATTTTTGTTTTACTTTGACGAGCATTACTTGGAAGAAAATCTGGTGACGGAAACGAAGACGTATGTATAGTTGAGATACGGTGATGGACTCGCCATCTGTCACGTTGGCACCTAAATATATTTCTGGTGAAATGAAAGTTTCTGTCTACCCTATCGGGAACCCTTGTTCCTGTCCTGACGTGACAGATGGCGAGTCCATCGCCGTTACTCAATCACGACTATACATACGCTTACGAATTTCTTCTCAGACGTATACAGGTTTCCTCTCGATGTTTTCCTTCACCGTAAAGCTCGTGGTGTGACTAATCACTGTACTTAAGTTCAGAAAAACTCATTGGTACAGTCGGGATTCGAACTTGCGTTCTTTGTGTCCCAGGCAACTGCTCGAACCACTCGGCCACCACGGCTTTATATATGCTTATATATATATATATATATATATATATATATGGTAAAGTTGGGAAGCACTCGTGCGGTCCGCCTGATGGTGCACAACCTTCTTCAATAACACCATGCTCCACGGAAGCCAGCTCCACAATCCGCAGCCGCTTCCATTCCCTTTGTCTTGCCGCTGCGTATTTTTTCCCCATTACATTTTCATTTTATTTCATATTCCTCCGTAGAGGGAGGGAGGGATCATAAAATTTTTCCCTTCCCTCCTTATTTATGGGAACGGTACAACGGGAATATGTTTTCGTACGGTTCAGTAATGAGCCGAATTATTAGGGGCGGGCGTTTCAGAATCTTCCCTAAGGTTTTTTGCTTTTTTCCTCCTGTTTGTGTGCGATAAGTGTCGTGTTACGTACGGGCTTGGAGTTTTGTGCGATGTTTGGCAACGAGTTTTTTAATGGTACTCCTTTTGCTTTGTACGACAAAGGTTCTCGATGCGGGCAACATAATATTAATAGTCTATAGAATGATGGTAAGCGTCTGTTAGTTCAGAGAGACCTGGCGCTCTACTCTCTCTACCGCATGAGGGACTCGACGTGATGTTGTCTTCATTCTCTCCATTTTGTTTTGGTTGAATTAAGATAAATCAATGAATGTAGAATCCAGTGGTATTTCCCGGCATACTATCATGATAATTAAAAGAAAATATACATATATAGTTATATATATGTATATATAAATAAAAATAAAGTAGAAGTAACTTTATTTATGTACCAAAGGTGACGTGTTGCACTTGATGGTAAGCGGTTACCGCCGCCTATGGACGCTTGCAACACCAGGGGTATTTCCTACGTGTACTACACTTCTACGACATTACTACGTTTGTATTGTACGAGTAGGTATACTTTTTTCTGGAATTATAATAATAATATAATAATATAATATATCCTCACGCCTTCCCACAAGGGTCTCCGAAGGGGTAGGCGGAGGTTTATAGGTAATACCCACACACCCACTTTCTGCCAGAGGTATATTAGGTGCCAACGTGACAGATGGCGAGTCCATCGCCGTTACTCAAGCACGACTATACATACGCCTTTGAATTTCTTTTCAGACGTATGCAGGTTTCCTCTCGATATTTTCCTTCACCGTAAAGCTCGTGGTGTGACTAATCACTGTGTACTTAAGTTTTAGAAAAACTCATTGGTACAGTCGGGATTCGAACTTGCGACCTTTGCGTCGCAGGCAACTGCTCGAACCACTCGGCCACCACGGCTCTCTACTACTAACTAATAATCTATCTCTGTGCCGAATTTCATCCAATTCCGTGCAATCGTTTTTGTATGAATGAGGCATATACATCCATACACACTCACATTTATAATATCAGTACATAGCACCCGAGTCGGCTCCAAACGCTTCCACGCACCCTCTAAATTATAAAACATCTCTCGTAAAAACCATCCCGCAAGATAAACAAACAGAGCCCTCTCTCAAGTACATATTACATTAAGGCCGAAAATTACTCAGCTTAAAAAGCATTAATAACCTTTCTTCCCCCTAAACTCCTTGCGCGCCATTTTCGAGTCCTTCGCTCATTAAAACTGTAGAAAAACACCTCCGGGGGGCCGGGGGGCCGGGGGGTCCGCCTCCCGGGCCAGTCTGAAGAAGAAGAAATATGGATCGATAAAGAAATTGCTCCATGCCCAATGGTGGCAGCGGCGAGCACGCACACTAATGCACATTGCTGTGTGGGTGAGATTTTTTCGCGGTTCGTCGAGTGAGAATTTTTGCTCGCTGTGATTCGAAGTATAAAGGTTGCTAAATTGGCACACGTTTGCGTATACGTTTGTTGTTTTGAAACGTTTCTACTTAGAGGGACTTTATACTAGATTATTTTAAGTACTAAGTAAGTAATTCTTTGTTTGGTGCCCACAATTATTGTCAGCATCAACATTTTTAAGTTCAATCATTAGGTTTTATTTTATTTAATTATTGAGTGTTTTTGTTCTATTCACGCTTCCGAAGAGATAGGCAGATGTGTAATAACACGCTTAATATATTAATAGTAAGAAATATTCAAGCCGCGGTGACCGAGAGGTTCGAGTAGTTGCCTGCACAAAGATGGCAAGTTCCAATCCGGCTGTACCAATGAGTTTTTTAACATAAGTACAGTAGTCACACCACGAGCTTTACGGTGAAGGAAAACATCGAGAGGAAACCTGCATACGTTTGAGAAGAAATTCAAAAACTCAAAAGCGTATGTATGCATAGTCGTGCTTGAGTAACGGCATTGGACTTAACATCTGTCACGTTGGCACCTAAATATTCTTCGGAGACCTTGCGTGAAGACCATAGTTTTATTTATATTCATTTTATTTAGTAAATCTCATTTATAATTACCGCCGGAAATGGTTCTATTAACCTTTTATTTCAAGTAACCACATAAACTGCGCGATCATTACAGCTTTTCTACATTGATATGATGAAGTTTGATATATATGCATATATATATATATATATATACATGTATATAGCTCGCGTTATATATGTATATAACATAACGAGCGTGTAATGACGAGACTGATAAATGTGGACGAAGCGAAAGAGCTATGTAAGTCTAGAGAGAACTGGCGGTCACTCTGCCTACCCCGTGAGGGAATCGTGATGTTATGTAATATTTAAGCAGTAATATATCCAATACAGTCTAACTTTATCCTTACCTGAGTCCAACTCAATAAAATCTCATGCTATAAAAATCCAAGACAATTTCTGAGCCATTAAAACATGATAAAACAGGGATGTTGGCAAAAAACTTGGCAATGGCTGTGGGTAGTTTTCACCCCTCTGGCAAGGGAAAGGGGTAGATTTACTGCACTGTGGGAAAATTAAAAGCAACTTTATCACGTTTCAGGTCTTTTCAGGTCAGGAATTTTTATAAAACACAACAAGTATAACTATAACGTAAAGTATAAAATATATGTAAGTATAACTCTCTGAACACAGAGTGGCAACGCGCAAGTGATACTTCGGTATCGTGAGCGTAAATAGGCTACGGTAACCGTTTTCCATCAGATGGGCCGCATGCTTGTTTGCCACTCTTGTTGTATAAAAAAAAGTGCCATGAGGTTTAACCCTCGCTAAATCGTCGCATCGAGCTCTCCCCTCGAGTTCGTAAGTTCGAATCCCGACTGTATCAATGAGTTTTCCTAAAATTTTGTGTATCAAAGTTTTACGATGAAGGAAAGCCTCGAGACTAAACCTGCATACGTTTGAGAAGAAATGTAGACTTAAATTGCGCTTGAGGACAGAGGAGGTGACAGATGTGGAGCCATCTGTCACGTTGGAACCTAAATATATATTCAACAAAAAGAGTAGCCCACCTCTGCCTGCATGAAGACTCAAAATTTTCTCTTTATTACAGTGTAGGTAGTATTTTCATCCCACATGACGAAGAGTCTTCAATAATGCGTCAGCACATTGGAGTCCAAGATACGAAGACCCCTCTTGTTGGGTGCGTGGGAAAATATTTCCTTACTTATAACCTTAAGTTAAGGAGACGATAGGTCAAATTGTGCTGGTTTGATGTTTTTGTATGGCGGGAGTTTTGGGGTAAAATTAAAGGAAGACGCATGATGATGCATAGACAGTAAATTTAGGTAAATAAATCCTATGTTTTCACTGGCGCTCTACTCTCTCTGACTTCTCGTGAGGGACTCGTAGTGATGATATCTGCGGACCGCATGCTTGCTTGCCATTCTTGTGGTATAAAAAAAAACTTACATGTTACATAGGTACTGTAACTGTAATTGTATCTTAAAATCCAAAAGGGAGGCCAGGAGATCCAGGGAAACCTAGTTAGGACTCCTGACTCCCACCTACAAAGCTATTTTATTGCTTACTGGATGTACCCGCGACTTCGTCGGCGTGGGCGGCTTTTTTATCTTTTGTAAAAATTTTTTTTTTTTCAATAAAAAGTAACCTATGTTACTTCTAATACCTCCGAGAATATGTGTACAAAGTTTTATAGTGATCTCTTAAGTAGTTTTTACGTGAAAGCGTAACAAACAAACTTACATTCACATTTATAATATTAGTAAGGATTTAAAACCTTAATTTCTATACCTTATTACTGTATGTGGGAAGAATAAAAATAATTTTGAATTTGATAGTTTTTCTAGTATAAAATGTGTTATTACAGCTAATAATGTAACTATGCGAAACGACTAAACGGCTAGGCTAGTTTAGTTTTGTCGTTCTGGCGTGATAGAGTACCTAACATACATACATATAAACTTTCGCATTTATATTAATTTTTTTTATTTATTTAGGATAACAATTACACTATGGCTTAATATAACAATACAATAATAATTACAGTTAACAACAGTGCAATCAGCTGAGTTATCCACAGTTGATCTAGTAAATATTTCGGTTGGTGCAAAAGTGCCTCATCTTGGACACCTAAGAGAAGTGTATTATATTATAGGTTAAGAACATTTCAGCAAAACGAAAATAAATATTTAACACTAGCCGCGACTTCGTCGTTGACGGCTATTTAATCTTTCGGAAAAAATAATTTTTTTTCAATAAAAAGTATCCTATGTTACTTCTAATACCTCCAAGAATATGTGTACAGAGTTTTATGATGATTGGTTAAGTAGTTTTTACGTGAAAGCGTAACAAACAAACTTACATCCACATTTATAATATTAGTAAGGATGACATGGTTAGAATAATTAACTTTTACAAAGCTTTATGATACTAAATAACAAAATACTAGCTTAATTACAAGATCGCGTATCTGTGTGTTCGCATTTATGTGTATTTTAGTATAAGCGAGCCTACTCTACTAATATTAGTAGAATGTGAGGTTCAATAAGTGTTCCCTGTGTCCCTTATGTCAATATACCTACATTAGTTCTTATTTTCAACGAAGCGAAAGTTGTCGCTTCTACTATTTGACGCCAAACTAACCTATCGGTGGGCAAGTGGAAAATTTTGTTCGTCAATATTGTCAGAGTACGGTTCTCACTAAGATTGTAAATACAAAATAAAACTTGTTTCTCTTGATACAAATTTAAGCAAAAATGAACCTTAATGATGGTAAAGACAATAAATAAAGTGGTGTGCGGATAAGTTGAGCCACGGAACAATGCGCAGACGTACATAAGCACAATAGCACGTTGATTCAATACGAGGTGCCCCGGCAGGGGGTGCGCTGAAGAAATATGTAAAACGCTACGGAGCCGCGAACAGGCGCGGATTTGGGATCATGCATTCTTATATTCCACATAAAATTGGTTTTTATAAAAATAATCATTAATAAACCACTGGTAATAAAAGCGTGAATGAGGGCGTGATTGTAAAGATGAAGAAATGTTACGATGGTTTGGACACATAGAAAGGATGAGTGAAGAAAGATTGACGAAACAGATATACAAAGCAAAAGTGTGTGCAAGAAGAGGCAGAGGAAGGCCACGTTCCAACTACCTGGATCAAATAGATCGGACTCTCAAGGACGGGAACGTTAAGAGTACTCGAAACCGACGAGCATGTATGAAGAGACTGATGAATGTGGACGAAGCGAAAGAAGTTTGTAAGTCTAGAGAGAATTGGCGCTCTATACTCTCTGCCTACCCCGTTAGGGACTTGGCGTGATGATATGTTTGTATAATAATAATAGCAGAGAAGTAGATGTAAAGCTCTATTATATATGTTGTGTGTCCGTGTGTTAGTCATTGAACCCCTCCAAGCGGCTGGACCGATATCGATGATTTTTTTGTGTGTGTATTCAAGAATAGTTTATATTCACACTTAGATCCGATAGGTAGCGCTGCGATCGTGTTGCAGGCACAGATAGTGCATATTATACTCACGCTAAGTCCTCACGAGATAAGTGACAGAGTAAAACGTTTCCCTCTAGACGAATGTCATATCTTAGATTTTATAATAGTGTTTGTTTTATGAACATTATTGTTTTAATGTTGTAAATAATTAAATAAAATCTTTGATTTTCAGAACAAAGAAATTGACTATTATTCAAAGTTACAATCCATACGAACCATGAGAAAATTTTCTTAAATATATTATAGAAAAATAGTCGCTCAAGGACGGAACGTCAAGAGTACTCGAAACCGACGAGCATGTATGATGAGACTCATGAATGTGGACGAAGCGAAAGAGGTATGTAAGTCTAGAGAGAACTGGCACTCTATACTCTCTGCCTACCCCGTTAGAGACTTGGCGATAAACCAAATTTTATGCGACTTGTGTGACAAATAAACTCGTAAACGATGATTTCAAACATACTCTTGTCTAAAGACACATCTGTCAAAATCTCAGACAGACATTTAGGTTTA